>VWZV01004331.1:103806-292896 GCA_013397155.1 Irena cyanogastra | reverse complement strand
TTTGGTTTTGGTTTTTTTTTCTGATGATGTTCTGCTTAGTAATATATTTATTGTATTGGTAAGTCTGAAGCACAAACAAAACTGCAACTCCTAACAGTGTTCAAAAACATGAGCCAGGACTATAAGACTGGCTTAAATTAAAAAAAATTATATGTCCATATGATTATTTTCTCTCATTTTTTCACACCATACAGAACAGTAAGGTCATAGTTTCTAGCTTCCTCTTTGCATACCAATATTTGAAGTTTAAGAGGAAATTTTGGGTTTTTGATGCAGTAAAGTATCATGGAACTGAAATTTTGAAGGGAAAGCAATGACTGCAAGGCTTCACAATTATCTTTCTCTGTAGACCACTCTGCCTTCTGAATAATATAATAAATTATTCAGAATTTATATTATAAAATTCTGAAGAATATAATAAATGCTGTATTACTTCACACAACAGATGTTTTCAGAAGTGGTTGCTGCTGGGTGTTTAGCAAAGTAAAATGAAATAAGATAAATGTAAAGTGATACTCTTGACTTCTGTCATGGTTTGACACTGGCTAAAACCCAGCCACCCACAAAAAACCACAATTCACTCATTGTCCTCTACTATGGTTGAGCAGAGGAGGGGGAAAGAAAAACTGAAGGGCTCATGAGTTGAGATAAGAATTAGGAGAAAACACTAAAGGCAAAACAGGCTTAAACTTAAAGAGTATAAAGAAAAAAAAATATTAACAGAATCAAAGAGGATAATAAGAACTAAAATTAACCTTTAGAACACCATTTCCCCCCCCTCCAGCTCTGCCCTCCTTCCAGGAGCTCAGGGAGGCAGGGCGTGGGAGTTTTGGTCAGGTTTTCACTCAAAATGTTTCTTCAGTTTGCTTAGGGAAAGAAATCCCTTCTGCTATGCCTTGGGGTCTTTCCCATGGGAGACCGTTCTCTGTGAACTTCCCAGTGGGGTTTTAATTTTTCAAGAGTAACAGTCCTGCCTGACCTGCTGTAACATGAGTCCCTCCCACGGGCAAAACAGTCTTTCCAAAACTGCATGGTGTGGGTCATTTTAGTTCATGGAGTGTAGTTTTTTAAAGATAAGCTGCTCTAGTTTGGAAGCAAGGACTCTTCATTCTCTATCTCTGGAAGCAAGGGTCTTCTCTCTCTGAGTTTCCCATTATATTACAGCTTTTCAGTACCCACCCGCTTCAGCATGAGCACCTTTTCTCATGGGCTGTGAGTGGATCTCTGCATCCCACCATGCACTCTGTGTTCAAGTTTGCCTCCATTATGCCTGGTTTTGGTCTTCCCTTCTTAGTTTTGACAGGCCTAACTCATATATTCTGCTTTAACTCATGCCTCTGGAATCTGATCCTAAACACTCCCTTACTCCATGAAAGCATTAATGTTTATTGGTAGTCAGTTGTCTCCAGCATAATTCATAAATCAATCACCTCAAAAGCACAGGTGTTGCAACTTCAATCCCTTGGAAAGAATGGGATGAGTTGTGAAGGTATGATAGCTAGAAAACTGTATTTTTTCACCACGGTATTTTTTGGGGGACTAGAAAGTGGCTGCAGTTGCCTGCACATAGATTCTGAAGTGACCCTATTCTGTTATTTTTATACTCCCTCTTTTCCTTATCCTCCAAAAATAGTTGGAAATAGTGTCAGCTACCAAGGCAGTAGAAAACATCAATAACTATTTTACCTATCTCCTTGTCGCAGTGACTTTTGACAGAGGACTTGGGAGCCACTTAGTTGATACCCTAATGGAGATGCCTGTTAAAAATACAGTGTCATCTGGTTGGTAGATAAAGAAGATAAAAGAGGAAGGTACAATAGAAAATATTATAGAAATCAAAATGCCTCGAACAATACACATGAACCGAGGCAAAAAGGGATGAAACTGAAAATTTTCGGCAAGTCCCAGGCAGTTAGAGACTTGAATGCTTGACTGCAGTGCTGGTGCCACAGTTCTTCCATTTTATTTTTTCTTTTTTCATTCAGCTTACAAGTGACTTCTGATGGTATTTTTCCTCTCGTTCATCTCTTTTTTTTTTTGACTGGAAAAATATATATAAAAATAGGGGAAAAGAGAAGTTAATTCTGTTAGTTTTGAACATGACATTTTAAGGGAGATCTACATGATGGAGACAGAGTTAGCAGGGAGGTGATGTTACTGTTATATTAGTCAGGGTGTCCAGAGTGTAAATGACTCTGTTTTCTCCTCATCAGGCCCCAAAAGCTGGGAGTATTATTTTGAGGGAATAATATAAGGGAAATAAGCTCCATTCCTGTCCCAAATATCTACCATTCAGTTTTCAAGAGTAAGGCCTTTGTGCTGCTTGCTGGTCCTCTTGTCTGAACTGGACCTACACAGACATAAGATCCATCAGACTCATTACTCTCTACACAGACGTTCTGAAAGAACCAAGGAATTTTCTTGAGATGATCATCTGTTATCTCTGAAAATTGGACATTTTCTCTCAGTCTCCAAGCTTTTGGAGCTTTTTGTCTTTTATTGCCAGTGATGGCTGTTGTCCCTTTTCTTCCTATTCAGCTCCCATTCTGTCAATTGTTCAGCTGCCCATCTCCTATTTCTTTGCTTGTCTGCTTTTTTACATGCCTTTCTGCCAAAGTTTATATTTCATTTTTTCTTCTCCTTCCCCTCAGTTTCCTATTCCTCACTTGCCTTTCTTCTGAAACTCTTTCATTTAAAGAGCCTTTAAAGAAAGTTTAAATGAAATATGTTATAAACTAAATAAAATTTCTGTATATCCAACAAATAGGATATTCTCACAGCTGCCTCTGTTTAATTCAAATCAATGTCCTTTCTGTTTTCCACTGTTTAGTTAAATTGTGATCAATCTGGATCTGAAATTCTGTCTCAGAATTTGAGTCTGATAATGAAGTCAGTGATATAAGGAGGTCAAAGTTCAAAACTGTGTGCAGTGCTGATCTAAATGATGTTAAAATTCGAGATTCCTGTTTTCAATGACTGACAGCAGACATAGATTCTGTATGGGATTATTGTGTCAAACGTGCTATGCTTCTGCAGTACTGCATGAGGCTTCCAGCACAACCAGGGATCTGGCTGAAGCCAGGGTAATGTCAGTGATGTTGAAGTGCAGTTATACTCCTGCCTTCACATTTGGGTACCTTATTTTTATTAGGTGTGGTTGAAAAATGGAACATTTTCTCAAGGGATTTATTTTACTTTTTTATTATTTCCTTTTTTTAGATGTTAAAGTTCTAGAAGTAAGAATTTGAGGGAAAATAAAAGAAAGTTGAGCAGTTATTTGAGAAATTGAATGAAGGATAAATGCACAGTTTTTCAGATCTTGCCACGTGAGAAAGGTTCGAGGTCTTTCCTATTTTTAGAGTAGATCCAATGGTGGCCAGCAACAAGTGTACACGAAATCTTTGTAAGAAAAATCCATTCAAGTATACAAACTGGTTCAGACATGGTACAATATTACTAGCATAACATTTAGAAGTTATTTTTTATTTGTACTTGGCTTTTTTTTCTAATTATGGCCACTTATTTAGTTAATGAACAAATGAAGCTGCATACAAAAAATCAGCTTGTTCTAATTTTGCTGATACGATGCACATTTTATAGATATATTTCTTGAGTACAGCAAAACTGATACATGTATTGCGGGAGTCTCTATTTGATTACCAAATCCCAGTCAGGCAGAGTCAGGTCACAAACCTCCAACGGACAGATATGTGTGAGTTTTTCAATCAAATCTGATGGAAATTAATTTGAGGCTAACATTCCCCTTTGAGATGCTTTCTGTGTGTGCTTGTGCACACAATACAAGCTTTTTCATGCTGGAAGCTCTTAAAGAGTACCTTGATTTTAAGAGAATAGCTTTTCCCCTGCTGAATAGTAATAGGATTTGATATTATATAGGACAAGATCTTTGAAACTTTGATTATACCACCAGAGAAAATACTTTCATGTAAACAGGTTAAAGACGTAACATTCTTTTTTTCTGACTCTGAAGACATTTGTCTTGTGGCTTTATCCTGCTTCAGATATTTAATTTTAGTTCTGTAGCATCAAATGTGAGGGTTATTGGTATTGTTTTCTTTGATGTCTCGATAATAGGTGCTTATTGGATTGGGGCAAAACAGAAATAAAGGCACATGCTGATCAAGGGCAAGGCTCTGAGTTCTTAGCGTGTGATACTGCTAAGGGAACAGCTCTGCAAATGAGTGAGAAGGCAGCCTCTCTTTGAAAAAGTGTGGCACAGAAGATGGCTCTATGAAATCTGGGAGCAGAGCACTTTATCCCATCTATAGAGATTCCTAGAGGGTGGAGCTTGTGGCATCTCTTTTCAGTTCTACAATGAAATCTCTACCAGAACCTAGAGAAATTGTTATGCTAGATATTTTCTATGTGAGGAGTGGAAGGAGAATGGGGAAAACACATCCAAGAAACAACCTACAAGGAATTTAAATAAATAATTTTGTACATTTTTAACTGCAGGGGTGTAAAATCTGGTCTTAGTCTCAAGTTGTTGCATGTGGCATAAATACTAGTTTAAGTATTCAGTCAGGGTCTGAAATTGTCCCAAATGTCCCTTTGAAGGCTTATAATGCTTTTACCATGGCTCAGAGAAGCAACTCTAACAATCAGTAAAATCTTCCTGAAATAAACACAGAGGGCTGTTAATGCTAGCTTAGGGAATCTGCACTCTTAAAGTGATCTGCTGCCCTTGATCTGTGAGGGAAGTTGTACTGATTTTAAGGACCATTGGAAAAATTGCAGTTCCTGTAAGACTCCTGAGAGGTAGTTTAGGTTCTGAATGTTTGGAAAGGGAAAGAATGAATGATATTCTTATATCACACATATTTTATATTCTTATAACCCCTAAAGATTTCATACAATGGCAATTCCATGGTGTGAATTCTTATCATTCTTCTTTTAGCATTTTCATGTCAAGTACTGAATAATTGTGCATTAAAATTGGCATTAAAAACTTACTGAAAATAAGAGTAGTGTATCTTAAAAATCATAGTCTATAAATTAGAAGCAATAAAAAATGAACTACTCTGAATTTTTGGATTCTCCCAATTTTACTATGCTATGGGTAGTAGCATCAACTGCTTATACTCTTTTGTTTCTACCCAAATACACCTATTGAGTTCTTAGAACCCCATTTTTCAGAAATAGTTCTATTTCATGTATAAAGCACCTTGAGGGAGTTAAGTTACAGAGCAAGGACATAAAGGTCTTCTAGGAGCAGGAACATGTGAAGATAGAACTCATTAAAATCACAGCATGATATGACTTATATGAGTCACACAAATAAATAATCTAGAAGTGCATGGACTTTATGCATGTTTTACTTTACCTTGAAAACCAATGTAGTTTAAGCACCCAGGGACACCATAGGCATTTGCTCCACTAAAGATGCTGAAAGCACTAAACAAGTACTGGCCTGCACAAAACCATTTACATTTGATATGTTTATATAGCCTGCGGCATACAATATTAATAGTAGTTCTCATTTTTACACTCTGTCCAACCTAATCCAGATCATTTGAAACATTTTGAATGCAAAATGCTTTGCGCATGCACGTCCCATGAACACGTGTACATGTACATGAACATTTGTAGTCTCAGGAGATGGAAGTCAATATAGCTTTATATACTTTAAGAATGCTTTTCTGATTCATTCTTGTTCAGGATTTTGTTGAAAATTACTTCCATTTACTCAATATTCAGTTTTAAATGCTTTCTATACCTTGATATGTTTATACAATGTACTTTTTTTCAGAAGTAGCTGGTTTTTCTCATCCTTTCCCTCTTCTTAAAGGCTTTTACCCATTCACTGGCTAAATCCATTCATCCTTGAAAATTAACAGAGCGTTCTGCCCTATTCAGGGTACTACACTCTCCACCCCTTCATTACTGGACTGTATTCTACCATTATCTTAACTTGTTCTCTTCATAGCTGCTGGCACCTATTTTATTTAATGCAGTGAATCTCTTATAGGCTTATTAGCATCCATGTCAAGACAATGTGAAAAGTCCTCCTCTTTCAAGACTGATGAATACAAGCAACTAGAGAATAGAAGCCATGAGCAATCTTTACCGTTTCACTGCCACATTAATACCTCTAACTCTAATTAACAGGGTAATTAAACCCCAAAGATAGCCCAAGAAAGCAGCCTGGGTAGCTGTGATCATGCCATGTAAGTGACATAGAACACATTCTGTGAAATAGGATCGAAATGGTTTCTGTACATTTTGTGTCACCAAAGCAGCTGTCCTGATGATTCACGTCCTATTAAAGCCTATTTAATACGCTTTGAGCATGTAATAATCAATTAAAAATAGTTGTAATTTCAGATAACACTTTTGGAATTTTTAAACTGGGATTAGCTTCCTTTGGACAAAGACTCCTAAGGACTCCTCTATAGGACCCCTGTCATTCACTTACCTCTCACTCCTCAGGTTTTTAACAGTTCAGAGTCAGGCTTCCGTGGGAGATCTGTACAGGAGAAACAATTTTATTTTTCTACTCTCTCCCAAGTCTTCACCCATTTTTTTCTCCAGAATTGGCACTTGTCTATAGTTTCTCTGCAGTTGCTACCACATTGTTTCCACTTTTCATCCTCTTTCTAGCTCTTATTTTTTCATTGACCATCTCTTATATCACTTGGGATGCCTGCTCTTCTGAGCATTCCAGCTCCAGGGACAGTGATTTTTCCATTTGTGGACAGTGAAATTGTAAGGGGACAGATGCATCAGTTGAATGCTTACACTAGACTAGACTAGACTAGACTAGCTCATCTGGAATAGATCTAAAATGATCATCCAGTGATAGCCCAACTACCTGTTCCATTCAAGGCTGATCAAACGCTAAAGCATGGTATTAAGGGCATTGTCCAAATGCCTCTTCAACACTGACAGACATGGGGGGACCTCTTCAGGGGGGACCTCTTCAAGAAGCCTGTTTCCAGGGTTTGACCATTCCAGGTAAAGAAATATTTCCTAATGTCAGCTCTATTGGGTCTGATGAGATTCATCCCATAGTAGTGAAGGGGCTACCAGATGTCACAAAAGGACCCCTCTCATTTAACTTCACAATAGTCCTGGGAGTCTGGGGAGGTCCCCAGTGACTGGTAGCTAACAAACACTACTTCAATTTACAAGTCTTGGTGGAGTCCCACGTGTGCTCACAGGCCTCAATGCATGGGATGGGCCTTTCCCACTCCCTCCCTCTCCTGCCAAGGGCCCAGAGGACATGTCCCACCTCTCCCTGGGACCTTCAATCCCTGCCTGAGCCCTGCTGTGGGTGTGCCTGTCTCTGCCCCTGTCTCCTGGGTGGGCCTGGGACCTGCACTGCAGAGAGCTGCTCTCCAGGGTGCAGCCCTCAGACCTGGGTTGTAGCTTGTCATGCAAAACTCTGGGTTTAATGTGGCATAACTGCTCTGTTCTATATCCTGTGCTCATATTGAGTCAAGTAACAACGATCATTATTTTCCAGAAATGTCAGGGGCTTTTCATCTCTGAAGACAGATTCAAGGACACATAACACACTGGTTATATCTGGAAGCAGGATATTATTTTAATTTTTATTTTTCTCCATCTGTTCTGGAGCTGACACTCATAACCATTACCACAATGTGCATGTGTAGCCAGGAGTAGGCTGATGTGTTCTTCAGTTTAACTTTAAAACCCATCCTTTGTAGTCTGGAAAAGGCAAGTGACAGAGCTACAGAATGTAGCAGCAGGAATACAGGCCCAGCAGCTCTTGTTTCCTGAAAGGTGAGAACACAAAGACTGAAGATCTGTACCATTCTCACACACACAAAAAAAAGGAATATGTGGTACTGTGGGGTATTTTAGAAATTATAACACATATTGATGACAAGCACAATTTTTGCGTTCCAAGACTTCCTTTGTTGCTGTGCTTCCTGGCCAGAGATGCATGGCCTGTGCTTGTGTCACCCTGTGCCTGTCCTGTGCCTGTCCTGTGCTTGTGTTGCAGGCAGGAGAACTGAGAAGTGGCAGCTCTGGATGGATGCAAGAACTCCATAGGAAACGGAGCCAAGGGAAGAGCAGAGCTCAGCCCCACTCCAAGCTGGCAATGGGCAAGAGAGCCAGAGAGAGCCAGGGCACAAGTGGTGCCTTGGAGGTGTGAGGGCAGCAGGCAAGGATGGAGTCACAGGGATCCAGAGGAGCCCTGACAGAAGGCTGTGCCCAGTGCTACAGGACGACAATAAGCAACGCCCAGGCCATCCTTGGGGCACATCCTGGGAATCTGGAAAGCTTACTTTCCTCAGATGAGGGTGATGAGGAACACCTTCAAGGAGTAAGAGCACCTGGCCAAAATGGCCCAAATGAGCCTAGGCAAGAGGTTGTGTTCAGTGTGGCAGAGGAAAGCAAAAATCCCCAGGGACACTTGCAGCTCATGGTGGAGTAAAAAAAGGCTTCCTCCGCCCAGATGCAGGGCATGACAGGCCATCTTCTTGTAGCATGAGCAGCAGAGACTGCCAGAGGGACCAAAAATGTACAAGAAGGGGATCAGATGATCCCTCAGCAGTGATCATGCTCAATGCTTCAGAGGCATGCAAAACTACATTGGCAGAAAATTCCTCCCTGACCCCAGCACTGGCCATCAGCTATTCTCAGAGAATGTGAGAAAGACCTGTATACTCCTCTCACAGGCTGTGCCTGGATTCCAGAAGATGCCCAAGCCCTATTCTGCCCTACCTGGAGTCATCTCAGGGGCTTCTGAGACTGAAGGCCACCAATCTGATCAACTTCAGGGGCACAAACCTTTGTGCGCCTGGCAGGGCACCAATGGGTATTCCAAAGCACAAGGATCCTGCCAATATCTCAGCATGTCATTTCTTATGTCTGCTGCCCTTGGCTTCACAGAGGATGAAGACAGAGTGCTCTGCAGTGCTCCTCAAGTGTTCTTCCAGAAGGCATTTGCTTGGTCTTATGACTTGGCTTGGTGCTCCTTCTCATCTTCTGAGAAACTGGCATCTGTTCCCTGAAGTCTGAAGCAGGATTTCCATCTATCCAATGGGCTTTGAGCATGGCCCTGCTAGGAGCTAGCCTTGTAGCAGAGAACTTTCAGCAACCTCATCCAGCCTCCCTCGGCCCCCACCAAGTAATTACAGTGGCTTCTTAAGGACTTTCTCTTGGATGTCTTCGAGCTGACCTTCAGCCAGCTCTGTGAGTGGGACACAGGAGTTCCCATGCACAACCCCACTCACTACAGCCCTGCCCACCATGCCTCTGCCTCTGCCTCTGTGGTCTTCATAGAATCATTGTACCATAGAATAAAGTTGGAAAAGACCTTTAAGATCATCAAGTCTAGCCATCAACCCAGCACCACCACCATGGTTCCCCATTAAACCATGTCCTCATGTGTCATATACACGTGTTTTTTGAACACTTCCAGGGATGGTGACATCTCTGCTCTCTTGGGCAGTCTCTTCCAATGTTTGAAAACACTTTCAGTGCAAAGAAGTTTCCTAATATCTAATCTAAACCTCCCCTGGTGCAACTTGAGGTGATTTTCTGTCATCCTGTTACTTGTTAACTGAGAGAAGAGATTGACCCTCACCTGTCTATACCCTCCTTTCAGGTAGTTGTAGAGAGGGATAAGGTCCCTCTGAGCCTCCTTTTCTCCAGGCTAAGAAACTCCAGCTCCCTCAGCTGCTCTGCATAAGACTTGTACTCCAAACCCTTCACCACATTTGTTGACCTTCTCTGGACTCGCTCCAGGGCCTCATTATCTTTCTTGTAGTGAGAAGTCCAAAACTGAAGACAATATTAGGCCTTCAGAGCAAGGCCTTTGGAGTGCTGGCCCTGAGGCTGTCCCTGTGTCCATGAGTCTACTCCTGTCCTTGGTGACTATATACTAGACACAGCTTCCAGGTACTCAAGACACATCCTCCTCTGTTTGGCTCCCAAGGACCAATCTTGTGCTGTTACTCCTCTCAGGCCATGGGAGAATCCAACCCCGCAGCCCAGAGACCACCCCTATCAGCCATCCCCTTCTGTTCCAGAGATAATGTCTTTGAAGTCCCACAATGAGGAAGACCAGGGACCTGATCTGTCTGTTTACAGACCCTTTTCCTGGGGCCTAAGGGGGCTGATTTCAGCAGCTGCGGGTCAGAGGAAAGCCAAAGTGTAGCCAGAGCCATAGGCTGAGATGGACAGTGCCATAAGACCACCAGGGAAACAGACACTTTGAAAAACAAGTGAACAGAGGTGACACTGGTGTGATGAAAAGGTTGGACATTTTTAGACCTTGACCATTTGGGATCTTTGCCCAAAGCGCAGTCAGGCAAAGGACTTTCAGACTGAAAATGGCTCATTGTTGCTACTATAGTCACATCCACTGGTCTCACTGAAACGAAAATGTGCAACTCCTCTGTTAAACACTGTAGCAGGCCATCTCACACCTCCCCCAATAGCTTATCTGTTGCTTGTTAGCTGGTGAAATAACTTAGGGCATCTCGCCCCTCACATGAGCTTCACATGAGCTTGCTGATTGGTAAAATAACTCAATCAGGTGAGCTTGTCTTATAGTGAGGTATTTTGGCACCATGGGAGTAATGCTTTCATCTCATCTTGCTGTGGAAGCGAGATGTGGCGAGATAAGCTGGAATTTTTGACTGTCTCAGACACTTCACTTTACAAATTATAAAAGCTACATCAAACTTTCACAAAGCAGAAGTCTTCTGCACATTCCCTGGAAATGTGTGAGGCTTTCTCCCCAAAGCTGGGATGTCTACTTCGTGGTTACTCTCTCAAGGGCTCTGTGAAAGGATTCTGTGTACACTCTTGTCAATTTGGTGGTAAGTTACATTGACTCCTAATCTATACTATTTCTTTGCTAGTTTTAATATCAGTACCTTAATGTCATGCACTGTTTTATGTAATCTGCTAGTAGTTATTTTTTTTTATAATAGTAAGTAGTAAGTTTAAGGCCTTTTGTCTGTTATCTCCTGTTTATTCAATAAATAACTAATTTTATAATAGACCTGGTCTGCCATGCTTAGAACTTGTGGGCTGAGGCAATTTTAGGTGCTGGCCACCTAAATTTAAGCTGCTGCCAAAAATCTGAGGCTAAGGCAGGGCTTGTCTCAAGCTCCCATTCGATCAATAACAAACATATCTGTTGGCTGGGTTTATATGGGATACGAAGCACACTTCAGTAATGGCATAAAACTTTTAGCACTCATTTCTCATGATGCCTAAAGATTTTTAGCTTTTTTCATGTATTTGTTGCTTTATAGATTTTTAATACATAATTGTATACTTTCTATTATTTTTCCTGCCCTCACTCACATTTTAGAACAATAAGCGAACCCTTTTTAACACATTATTGAAATTCTGTTTAGTCATATTCTCAAGAAGAGAATTTCTGGTACAGACATCTTGCTTTTCACCAGAATTTGAGAGACATAACAAGATATAGGGCAAAGAACCCCCTGGACCTACTCTAGGGGGCAGAGCCAAGGGTGGGTTACTGAGGCAACTGATGTCCTATTGGATGTACCTGCTAGATATATTAATTAATTAATCTTATAAAAATTGTAAAAATCACATGTGTGCATAGCCATACTTGTGCACCTGAAAGCTTTCATTAAAGAATTCTTTTTTATCTTACCACTCTTAATATTGTTTGGAAAGTTTTTGTTTTTTGAATCTAGGCAACACTCACTTTAACCTTTCTGAGAGATATTTGCCTATGTCTATATGTGGGGAGATGTTCTTACATCAAGCCCTGTCAGGTCTGCTTTTTCTTTAAGATTTACTAGTTGGAGTACTAAAAGACTAAGAGAGGTACTATTATTGTAATTTTGTACATTGGTGCCAAAATTGGTGTGTACTTTCAGATTGTGTGAATAAGGGCATTTATACCAAAGACGGTCTTTTGGTTGTGATGCCAGAGATGAAAAAGAGAGTTTTTGTTCCCTCTGTATGAGCTTTTCAGGGATGTAAAGAGTATTTGTGATTTCACCACCATTCCTCACCAATGCACCAACAGACACCTGCTAATGCACTGTTCATGGTGACGTTGTCTTTTTAGAAAAAGGTCCCAAATGTTTTTGCGTTCTTTACCATATTTTTCCTTGCACTTCAATAGCTCTTTTCCTCCTTTGGTCTTCATTCTTGATCTCTTTCTTCAAGATGGTGACAACCCTATCTGCCTTTGTATTGCTCCTCCCAGTCATAATTTTTCTTCTTTAGGCACTCCATGCCCAGAAATAATCTTCTTAATCTTTGTCTGCATTTCTTACAGATGGGATTTGTCTTTTTAGAACACAAGGAATGAGAAATATCCATAGTGGTACAGGTGAGCTCTCACCAGGGCTTTACACAATGGTCGCCTTTCTTACCTGACACACAGGATTACTTTTTCCTTTATCCCATTCATGGCTTATTATCACCCTGTGATCTACTCATGCCTCCAGGAGCATTTGCCTCCTCCAATGTCTTCAGACTGGAGCAGAAACTTGTGTCACTCCACCTGACATGGTGGTACCTATTTCTACCCTGCAATTCCTCATGCAAGGAGTGTTTATTGTTGTAGGGGATGTCTCTTCTGTCAGAGCTTCAGCTGGTGGGGAGGATGAGGACTGTAGAACTATACCATGAGATAGAGCTTTTCTTCCTCATGGGCGCCATGAAATCCAGAATACGATGTGGACAAGGAAACCTAAATTCTTGAACAATGTTTTTTTTTGCAACCTAAATTCAAAAGACCTAACCGTGAACTTCTCTGTTTCCTTGATGACAGCAAAGTGTGAAGGGTGGAGCCTGAGAGATGTGTCAAGGGGGCTCCACCCATGAGTAACCTGCTGGAGTCCAGCTCCACGCAGTCACAACCAGATCCAGCCTCTGCCAACCAGCTGAGCCTTGGACGAGGTGTGCGGGTGGGCTCTGAACACGGGGCTGGCGGTGTCAGTCCAGCTCCTTTCAGAACTGGGGTCTGCCTCTTAAAAGAGCAAATATCCATGGCTGGCATCAACTGAGCTTCCATTGGGAAGTTTCATGGGAGAAAGTGCCCAGTCCAGGCACTACAAGAGACCAAACCTTGGTGAGTTAGTGTCACGCAGTTCATATCCCTGCTGTCTGTGGGGATACTTTACTCTCCCAGAGCATGAATAAAGCTTGCTGATGAGCTTTTAAATTAATTCTGCAGCTATGTAGTGAAAAGGAAGGTTGTTGCTGACATGGACAAGGAGGTGGCTGGATAGGTGGGCCTCCAACACTAAAAGGTAACTGCCTCTCTTTAGAGGCCCTACATGCCTGGAGGAAAGATGTCAAGAAGGACTGAAGAGTTTACTTTTTATATTCCCACTTGAAACTACCTGTGATTGTCAGTGTGGTGAAATGACTAATAATGTCATTCGGACACAAAGAAACTTATTTTTCTTTTTAATTATTGGATGAAAATATGAAAAACAGTCTTCTAGTATACACATGTTTATGAGTTTGCAAAACTGGTGCAGTGAGTGCAGAAAGTTTCCAGAACATATCTGTTCATTTGAAGAATCTTTAAATATAGCTGCAGAGAGCTGCCATCCTGGATGGACCACTCAGACCTAGATCATAGCTCTTCTCCAGCCCTGATTCCTGGATGGACCTGGGACCCATGATACAGCCCTGTTTCCAGGCCTGTTTCCAGCTGTATTTCTTGCTACAGCTCAGTCTCCCTGGCGAGCCCCTGCATCTGGTTCATTCCCTCTATGTATCAGAGGGTCTTTTTGGAACAGAGCTGCTGGCTCTGCCTGTCAGGACCAGGGCCTGTGGGTGCCCTATTGATGAGGGCATGGCCTGTGCCAGGGTTAGCAGCAGCTCCTGGCTTGCCTGCCTTCAATGAGCAGCAGGCACTTGCTGCTACCTGTCCTAGAGTGACTTCATGACAATCTCCTTGCATAACTTCATCCTCAAACATTTTGCAATTGAGGCTTTCCTAAGCCGAAGGGTATCAAAGTATTCATCAACCCATCAGCTGACTGCCCTCCATGAACTTATCCTGCCTCACCATGTAAGCTTCTGGTTAACATATGGCCAAACTGTAGACCACAAAATGATCCTCAGCAGGTGTCTGAACACAAAAGTGTGGCAAAGAGTCATAAACATCTTAAAGGAAAAATTACGAGCAGAACTTAAATATAGGTTTTTCTATTAACTGCATTTATAATAAATGTCATCACTTATTGACTTTCTCCTGTGAATAAGCAAATAACACAATTTACTGATAAATGAACCAAATTCAGGAACAATTAGTAAATGGCAGCTCTTTCAGTACCTCAAA
Source organism: Irena cyanogastra (assembly GCA_013397155.1). Lineage (NCBI taxonomy): Eukaryota > Metazoa > Chordata > Aves > Passeriformes > Irenidae > Irena > Irena cyanogastra. Next base: position 278,603 of record VWZV01004331.1, on the reverse strand, counting down.
CTTATCACATTTTCTCTCCTGATCCTGTGTAATATACAACAGAATATAAAGTCTGTAACCAAATTTTGTGAACTGACAATCAGAAGCTCAAACATTTCTCACTGAGACATGTCCTAATGTAATGCCAGAAATTATATCTCTGTGTATAGTGTACCTTTATTTGATACAGGAAGTATTCAAACATCATCTACAGTGCTTGGAGCAAGAGAAGCGCATGTATAAGGTACATAATTTTATTTGGGCTTTTTTATTTTTTTCCATGGGAGAGAGTCATCTACTTAGGAGCTGGGAGTCTGAGGCATATGTAGTGTGTAGGAAATGTGTGCTTTCACTGGCACTACACACCCCTTCTGACACATCCACCTCCACTCATTTTCTTGTCTCTTATGATGTTGTCACTTCATTGTGTTGTGTTGAAGTGGAATTAGCACCTATGCAAGATGAGCAATATACAGCTCAAGTAAATGAAAGCAAACCATATACCAGTGAAAAAGAAGTTAATCACACACACTGTGAAACCATCTGCTTTTCCCTGTTGGTGTGTGTGCTGGTTTAAAACCCAGCAGGAAAATTAAACCCACTCAAGCTGCCCCCTTTCCCCATCCTATTCCAAGAGTGGAGAAAACACTAGGAGACATTTTAAGATGAAATCACAATTTACTGAAAAATTGCAATAACCACAACAATATTGACAAATGAGTATAATCAGCTGGGCTCCGCTCTGTGCCACCACTGCTCTCTCCCTTTTGTTTTTCTTGGAGCGGCATCTCAGGTTTGCTGGTGCTCTCTTTCAGCACCAAACCAGAAAACCCGCCACTCAGAGGAACAGGAAAGGGACCACTGGTGGCAGAAAGAGGTCAGCTCTGCCAGGCTGACCCTGAAACCTGCACCTTTGAGCTCAGTGAAAGATTATGATGATCCTTCCATTTCTGGCCCTGGCTTCCTCCTGCTGAAACCATGCCCCTGCCATGATGTGGGTGGTATGGAATTAAACACTGCTAGAAACTCCACCCCTTTGCTCTATAACCATGACAGGGTGGTAAGAGCATTACTGCTCTGAAGAGTTACATATTTACTGATATGACTCATTAATAAATTCCTGTTACTCAATGAACAGAAAAACATGCCTTATTTTTTAAGTTTTTGATGTCCTTGACATGTTCTAAATCCTGCCAAAGATTTTGGAAAAGTTTTGGAAAAAGATTATTCCATTCACAATAAGAATCCTCTTTTTGCCCATTCAGATTTCTTATTTGCCTCACTTGAATGATGTTAGTTCACCCAAATATGGTCTGTTCTTCATATGGAGTAAATGTCCATTATTGGAGATGCTATACCCACATGGTGAAAATCTCCATTGTTATCCATGGTATATCCAATAAGGAGAGGTCTTAAAAAGCCCATTGCACCAGATACTGCAGAAGACACCATGAGACATGAAGAATGTGGTTTTATTAGAATGCTGGAGTTGGGAATGTACCTGGGAAGTATATTCTTAAACCTTACCCAGTCAATATCACCCTTTCTTGCTAATTCCTCCTGCCTCTCAACATGTTTTTCCTCCACAATTCCATTTCACCTGAGAGGTGTGAGTCCTCTGATTAGCTAGATTCCATCATCATCGGTGTAATCACCTCCCATCACTTAATGTAGGAATAGAGGAGGAAGGTGCTGTCTCCTCACTATGTAGTTTACTATGGAGAAAGAATCCCATTTCCATTTCCTAGATTTTTCATTTTATATAAATTCCAGTCAAATCAGAAAACGGAAAGATTTGTTGAACATTTGTCCTTCCTGAAACACAAAAATAAGTTTTCAATCAAAGCAGCTTCTTAGGTCTAGAAGGAGAGGGGGAGAATTTATTCCTAACTTTCCAAAGATACAAAGTGTTACAGCAAGTCTGTTGTCTCTAAAATAACAAGAAAAAGAAAGTTTTTTTGCAGATGTTTTCTTTAGAGAGTGAAGGATAAGCACTGAGGGAAAGCCATCCCACTGGCTGTACAGAAATGAGTATAATGTAGATTATGCCTTGTTCTAGCAATTTAGGCACAGAAACATCTTTTCCTGAATTTCCTTTACATGGAAGTGTCATTCTTGAAGTGAGTGAGTATGTGCCAGTAGCTTGGTTTTTGAAAAATGCAGCTCTGGGGCAATGGGAGAAACCCAGAAATTATACATTAATGAAATCTGGAGGAGGAGAAATTAGAAGTGTCAGAGGTTTTCTTAATAGGAAAATTCCCTCTGAAATGTAAAAATGATTGGCCAAAATGGGTTTGCAGAGACAGGAACTGTAATTCATTACTGTCTCTTAATACAAAACAATTATTTTGGAATTAGCAAAATTTGGCAGGAGTTTACTCATACAGAAATCCCACTCACATATCCATGAAAATCAAGATGCAAAATGCCATATAGTGTCTGTTTGGCAGAGATGGATAGAGAGAGTGAGAGAGGGAGGAAGAGTCATTGACAGTTTCGAATTAGATTTGTTAATTTTTGAAGAGGGCAAGACTGGGTCTTGTGTGTTTAAATGGTAAAGGGCCTGTAGTGTGAGGTACAATAGCTTGCTCTGACAGTGCCCTGCATCTGTCACTCGAAAAAAGAGGAAAAAGAGTCCCCCTAGTGTACCAATGCTGTAAGAAGCAGGAGTGTCTTACTCAATTCACTAATCTGCTGCAAGTTCTGCTATGGCATGTAAACAAGTGCCTAAAGGTATTTTAGTAAAACCCTGGGCTCTGTTGATCACAAGGCTTCTAGTTCATGAAGGAAAGAACAATAGACAATCATAAATAATGAGCATTTTAAAATGACCATGTGTTTTATCACATTTTAGCTATGAAGTAATTTGGTTTTGCATTGCTGTGTAATATTAAACACTAAGTTGTGCCACCCAGGAAACATATATTCTCCCGGAAGATAGGAGAGAAATTTTTTTATACGGTAATACTCTTTTCACAAGTTCTTAGCTGTGTATCTGTGAGGTAAAATCAAGCACATTATTCTATTCAAAATTACCTTTTTTTTTTTTTTTAATAGAGTTTCAATTAAACAGGGAAAGTCTACTGCAGTTAAAGGTATTCAGTGTTACACTTTCTCTGGCTGCCAGAAATCCAGCGTGCAACTCAAAACACAGGCATTTTACCACTTTGAATTTGCACTGTCAAAGATTAAGTGATAAATCAGCCTCCTCCCTGTGTAAGCCCTCTCTCAATGATTTTAAGTACAGCAATGCAAACCTGGCCCTTTGTGACAGATGCAGAAGGGGCATTCATGTAGGAAGGCATAGCTGCTGTAGATAGCTGTGACTCTGTAACTATTTTCCTCTCAGGTATGCTGAAGGAGCGCCATTGGATAAAAAGTTTCAAAGGAGACCAGATCTCTGTTGGAGATACAGCACAGCTAGTTGGTAAGCAGTATTTGTCATTCTGTCTTTCAATAATTTGCCTCGAGATGCTCATGCTAGAGCAAACCTGGCAAGTCAAGCTCCCCTTTGCACCCTGCTCTCCATCTGAGTCTGCCCTTTGGCAGATTAGGCACTATCTTGCTCCCTTACCTTTTTGACTACTGACAGAAGAGCTAAATCACCTTTCCAGCAGCAAAGGAAGTGTGTGTTTTCAGGGGAAGGAGTGAGAAGGGGGAGTGGGAGATGTTAGAGAGATAATTCCTCAGAAGTAAAAAGACAAAACGGGACCAACACCTTTCAGGAGATGACCAGTGGAAGGCCTGAAGGATGAGAAGCAATGATGAAACTGTGCTCAGGGACCAGTTGTGCAGCCCCTACAGACAGGATCAGGTAGATTTGGCTGAGGAAAAAGGTCTCCAGCTTCTCAGCAGTAGCAGAGGAGGCTCTTGCAGCTGTTCAGGTTAACAATGGGGCTGTAATTCATGCAGAGGCATTTGCTGCAAAGATGTTGTTTTATATTTTAGATAGTAGATTGGCATTTCCTGGAAGTGTAGGTTAATTATGGTAAAAAGAGAGGTAGCACTCACTTTGGGAGGAGGGAGCTCTTGCAGCTCTGCCAGTGTTGTGTGCAAGCCACTGGTTGGTTTATTGGTGTGTAAGGGTGCAGCAGACTTGTGTGCATACAGCACTATGCTTATTTATGTTCTGCAACAAATGTCTGTGTCAGTGTCTCTGCTAGTAAAAACCTAGTGCTAATTGCCAGGTTTATTTACTTAAATGAGTTAAAGGAATTTGAAAGGTGTTTGTGCATACCCACTACAGAAAGGCTCCTCCTGAAGAAATACTGTAAAATAGACATCCTTAACTTTCCTTTCAAATTCACGTGCGGTATTTTATTTTAGCATGTCTGTTTTCCTGGAGACAGCTGAGGCAATCTCCTCTACTCACTCGCCCACTTACCTGTTGTATTTTGAGTTGCTTGTGATGATATGGATGTTGATTATGGCCTTCACAATACTGCCTGGTTTTTCCATAGAATTGTCTTGGAGGAAGAGACCGCAGCAAATTCTTAGCTGACCAGAAGGCAGCCCAAGGTATTAGTTCAGTGTATTTTCTTTCATGAGTAAGAAGCAGATAAGATTTCAGCTCAAATGGTGCATTTTAATTATGTTTATAAATGAAATGCATAGCAGATGTTGGAAACAACATTTAAAGTACTCCTTCCTCCTCCTCCCAGAGGCAATGTTTCATTGTTAATATTGTATATCTTTCTAAAAATGCTTGATCTGAAAAATTCGTTATGCTAAAATATTTTGTTGTCCTAGGAACACTTCTGGGTCCCCATGCATCTACATGTGAATTGTTCTTATCTCTAATTTTTAAAATATGTATCAAAATTTCCTTTCTTGAGTTTTTTCTTAGCATTTAAAAAAAATTATTATAAAAACTCAAAGAATGCAAAGTAAGCTGGATATTCCCTGCCTATCTCACTCCCTCAATATACATTTCATTTGTTCTAAACTTCCATGCGTATGCACACACATACCTATATGCACACATACACATATATATGCACATATACATGTGCTCCATAACATTCCAAGCACTTCTGTATGTTGAAACCTGAAACTCTATGGTAGGAAATATTAGACTGGCAAGTGCCTACAATTAGAATATTGTTGATATTCTCACATTTCATTGACCATAAAAGCTAAGATCAATATTTTCAATGCCTTTAAAAATGAAATAATAATGTCAAAACATTGCCAGAAACTTACTGAAATGAAAAGGCTGTCTTAGGTTAATCATAGAGACTAGGCTGGGTTTTTTTCTGCATTTTTCTTCTGACATCCTTTGGAAAGTGTATTGTTTGCTGTAGTAACTGAAATGCAGTTTGAGGAGGACAGAAAGATGCACTAATATTTATATGAAGCTGTAATACAACAAAAATATATGGGCTGTTGTTCTACTATATTGCCAGAGGACTATATTGATCTTCAAAGGGTTAAAGTGCTACGAGGTTACATTAATGTCACCCTTCAGCAATCACTAGCCAATAACGTATCAGCAATCAATGCTGCAGCACGTCGTTCAGGACACTCAGTTTTTGGAGACGAGTGGCTGATATATTTTGACAAGAATAAAAAATAGTCTTCGAAATTCTTGCAAATCTTAACTCAGAGGGAGAAATACATGAAACAAACTGCTTCCATTCAAAAAAAAATGGTAATGTTTGCCTTCCTAAGTAACAACATTTTATGTCAGTTCAGTGGAGCAGTGAATGAACCAGAACTCTGCTAACCTTCAAAATAGAAAGGATTCTGTAAGTAGGATTTACATAGTCTGAATATTTAATATTTTGAGTGCTCATCACAGCTTACATAAACTAATACTTAAATATATATTTCCAGTAAAGAAAACATTTGACTTCTGGTGGAGTAAAGCAGTGAGATGTTTTGACTTGTGAGTACAGACACAGGTTTCTCAGCCTCTGCTTCTTTTTTCCTGTTAGCAATTTTTTCTATCGAGTTCTCATAATCTCTGCAAATCCAAAGAAGGCAACACAAGCCACTTCACTTTGACACAAAAGAAACTCGAAGAAAAAAAATCAAGAACTCAAAAAGCCATAAAGTAGAAGCATAAAAGGGGGAAACAAAATTAGAAGCTGCAAGAGGACGCAAGGGGTTAAAGTTCTGACCACTATCTGCATATATAAAATCATATCACCTTATCTGAAAAGTTTAGGGTCTAAAGAAAACACAGTTTAAAATACCTTTTAGGTATATTAAATCTTTAGGCTGAAGATTACAGCAAGTGTTTTCTCTTTGGTGAGTAGCTGTTTGTCTCACTTTATTTACTTGGTATTGGGTATTTGTCAATGTCATTTCATATCTGCAGAAAATTCATACGTTCTATGGAAGTATGTATGTGTGTGAGAGTGCTGAAGGTCACATGACTATTTCATCCTATTTGGTGGAGCAGCTTGACTTTTTTCCCTTGCTTTTGGTGATGGTTGTGAGTGCAGAAGTTGATTGACAGATGCATGCCAGAAACCCCCATTCTCCTTTTCAAAGACTACATATGATGGATTGCGATCTTTCAGCTCAGCAGGACACAGGGACCATGCAAGCTGTAATTGGTCAGGTATGGAGTCAGCCATTTCTCAACTCCCCTTTTATTTTTTTTTTCACAAGGGTCTAACCATATGATTCACATAATTCATATTTACAGTACCATCTTTCTATCTGTATCTTCAGCTACCAGCGAGTGTAGAACTGAGAGTGAGAAAGGCAAAAGAAACACAATAATCTGGCCAGGGAATCACTAGAAAAAACTACATTACCATCCTTTTCTTCTAATAAACCCTGTTTCAGTCTGAGCTTTACCAAATCAATGTATTTATTAATTTGCTGTTTTATTTTGTTTAAATATGCTGAAGTAGAAGAACCGAGGAGTGAAAGTGCTATGTTTTCTGGGGAGTTGCTTTCTATTTGTAATGCTGTTCATTATTTTTATATTGACTGTATTCCTGTACTGGATGCTGTGGCTTTTATTTTTTATTTTTATTTTTTTTCTTCTTATACTCCTAATCCATATAATGTGTGATTGAGCTTGGTAAACGTAGTAGTCTTTGCTGCTGCAGAGGGGCAGCCTGCAAATTAAACACTGCCACAATCTGAAAGGTCCAGGTGGTCTGCTCGTGCTTCCTAATGCAATCCAGCACAACAGCTTTAATAAACAGCTCTATTTAGTTCTCCCTCCCTGTATCCAGGGAAGTGAACTGGTCTGGGGCTGCTGTGATGAAATGCCAGAAGAATATCTCTCAAAGGCCTCACAAGCTGATTTTTAGAGCTTTTCTGTTTTGTCGTCTTTGTCTTCCAAATGGGTCAGTGAGTCCTTCTCTTTCTGTTTTGTGATTTCTGATAAGTCTGTAGTTTTTATGTGTGATTTAACCATGCTGTTTTGAGCTTTAGCCAGGAGAGAGAAAAATCATTGTCTTTTCATTTGCTTCAAATAATAACATGAAGTGGGGAAAGAAATTATTTTGTTCTGATGAACAGGGAGGGCTGTTTTCCTGTGAAAGCAGAGGGAGTCAGATGAGGGTGCCTGTTTCTTTTTCCTAACAAAATTTTAAGTGTTCAACACTTTCTCATTAACCACTGACTTGTAAATCATTCTCTGGTAAAGGGTATTTTTCAAACTCTCAAAAGTTTGTGGTTTTTTGCATATGTTTCCAGTATAGTGAACGCATGCTGCTGAGCTGATGACATAGTATTTGTTTTCTATATGTTGATATAATGATAGAAAAATATGCATTCTATACATTGTTTTTGACTAAATTATGGCAAAGCACTGAAGTCCCTCAAAGCACATGGTTTATTAATACCATCGTACATAGTAATGTGTTTTTGGGCGGAAAATGTCAAATATGTAATACCATGTTTACCACAGACTTTTATTGCTTTAAATATTTTAAAAATAGAAGATACATTTTTTATTAAAAATCCTCCAAACATTTACAGCTTTCTATTAGGCTGGCTTATACCTAAAAAGTGGGGCACGCTTGCCAGTACTACATCGTGCAAAAAGATGTATTTTAGGCTGTGTTAATTACCTTTTTGTTTAACTTGTTCAGTCTTAGAGAAATATATTTAATGATTCTAAGGCAGATACTGTGGCAAGATTTTGAGCAAGTACACTTGACAGAAAATGTATCCTGAAATCTTTATAAAAGCTTGCAATATCTCTTTAATGTAGATTTTGTTTTCACATGTAAGAAAGTGTAAGTTAGCTATTTTATGTTTCAGGCTTGCCAACTCTCAGAAAGTGGTTTTGAGGATGAAAATGGTAGAAGGATTTTTTTCCTGTGTGTAACATTCCATATTTCATGAATTAAAAAAAGTTCAGTGAATGTCTGGAAAAATGTTTATATCATGTGTTCGTGTATTCAATTTCCTAAAATTAATAGCAAGAGCATGTACTTAAAAGAAAAATAAGTTTAGGTATTTTAGGTGATTAACTTCTATGGGTTTTCTGTGTTAGACTTTATAGATGTTATTTTTTTGAAACTTACTGTCTTAGGTGCTGCAAACATTTTTTTCAGATTAGCATGTGTGCATATCTACATTTCATATATGTAAGTGTGCACATCAAAATGGATTAATAAATCCACAAAATTTTCAAGTATGTTTTTATTTTGATTAATTGTCCAGTGTTTGGTTGTTATTAGCTATGTGTTAAGATAGAATAAGTTTAAAAATATTTTTTTCTGTGTAAAAATTATGCATTTTCTGGTTGTATAATAAAGGAGTTAGTTAAAATGTGGAAATCTCAGGGCAATCAGTATAATTACCATACTTTGCTGAAAATAAACATAGACTTTCTGTATGAACTCTTAGAGAAAATAACTATCAAAAGGCAAGCCCTATGGCAGAAAATCTTTCCATATTGTAAGTTTCTATTTTGTATTGATAAATAGTTAAGGTTTGCATATTTAGTAGTTGCATAGTTTTAGAAGAGACATTTATTTCCTGACACTATTAGAAATAGTTCCTAAAAGTCTTTGTTAACTTTCAGACCTCCAAACCCAAAAAATTGGATAAATGTTTATAATTTTGCCTTTTTATATCCGCATTGTATTTTTTCCAGCCATGAGAATTTTTTTACTAATCCTGCAGATTTAGTTCTAAATTCAGTCTTGTTTACTGCTAATGAAATGTGAACTTGCCTAATTAAAAATCCAAACTGTACATGTATAGCTGATGCAATGGAGGTCAGATTCACTAATGGTTTTTTGTAGTTCAAGCATTAGTCTGTGTATGACACAAATGGAATAGCAGGAGCATACTGATTCAAAGGTATTTTCAACACCTTCAGTACTTCTTCATCATTAAATTAATTTTTGACCTTTAAAAAAAAAAAAAACAACTGGATTTCACCTGTCTTTAACCATCAGTCCACAGTGGTTCCCACTAGTGATGGCAATGGTGTGCAGAGTGCTACAATTCTGACCATTACCCAGTGCCTGGATGTACTGGGTCCAGGGTGCAGAATTGCTTGTGAGCCTTTCCTCTGGATTTTTCCTCCCCCAAGCAAGCAATAAAACAGCCAAGTACTCTGAAGAACAACCTCCTTGCCTTGTGTGTCAGGATCTAGAAGCTCATTGCTCATTGTGATTTTGATTCATAACTGGAGTGTTTGGCATGAAACCCTGATCCCTGCCAGCAATAGTCTGTAGCATCCTTCCTTGCATGCCAAACTGCAATATCCATTATTTCTTCAATTGTGTTTTGCTCTTATAGAAACTATTAGCTGGATTTTTATGCTTTATTCCCTATATATCCTGAGCCCATCTGAATGAACAGGTAATTAAATGTGTCATCTAATTATTCCAATAATGTTGTAATTTGTCTGCCTTGTATACTTTCTAAAACCTCTACAATACCTTTTTCTTATTCTTTTTTCTCTCCATCTTTTTTTTTTCCCTTCAGACCTGAGCTTGTGAGTGACAGGTTAGTTCATCAGCATTACAGCCCTCCTGTTTTTGTCTCATCTCATGCAGACAGGTCACTGTGTCCAATCACCCTTCTGGCTCTGCTGTCCCCAGGGGAGCCCAGGCCAGCCTGCCATCTTGATCCACCGGCCTGAGGGCCCAGGCTGGCTGCACATTTCTGTGTTCACTGGTTCTTGCAAATATAGCAAAGTGGGAATGGGGAGGGGAGCAGTTTAAATTAGATCTCTGTATATTGAGAGGAAGCAAATTAGGTAACATTCTTCTTCAAATAAGCATGTGTTTGCAGTTATTATTTCTATGTTTGAGTTTGCTTTCTACAAGGTTAGCATGTTATTTCTGTATTTCAATGGTATCCTCTGTATGATCTCACCATGTAGTAAAAGCTATTTATGCAAGTGTAAACATGCTCTTTTCTCACAGAGGGTTCTCTGAAGCCCAGTTTATGAATCTGATACATTGGTGCAGCCAGTGTGGGTCTTCCTATTCTGTTTCATTTTGCTGCCATTTTAAAATTTTTTTGTATTCTTCCTTGTGATTAACCACAATAGAATATGTTTCAGAGAAGCCATTCCTTTTGTAACTTTTGGTCACTTTTCAGAAGTTTAATCTGTTGTCAGTGTTGTTTTTATAATGCAGACTAATATACATCCAGGAGTTTAATTTTTACCAAATGAAGATCAGATCTGTAATGTTATTTTGTCTTGAGTAATCTCTACATGATTTTTCTTGTAGCAGTAGAGAAGTTCTTTTTCCCTTGGAATATCTGTTTCCAGCTCTAATCTAATTTAAAGAATTGCCTATAACATATACAAACAGAAAATAACCATGTTATATGTAAATTTAGGACCCACTTTTATAAGACAGCAAGGAATTGTGCCATTTTTTCTGCAGTTTGGGACAAATCCTGTTCTTTCAAGTAAGAATTAGACCCATCACTGTAAGAATGACTACTTGCATAAGTAGGGCCAGATTACCTGCCCCCTTGGCAGCTCACTGTATATCCAGAACAAACATTGTAGTCCTTTACAGTCACCAGCAGGGGTTTTCTGCAGTTCAAGACTGTGAAGGAGAGACTTATGGACAGGTACACATTGACTGTTTTTTTTTTCAGTAGGAGAGAGACAACGTAAACAGTAAGAAATATGCTTGAAAAACTTCAAACCCATACTTTTTAATATTTATGAACAAGCTGTTACTCTGATAATGAAGCATTCCATCTTTGCAGAAATCCACTGTTGTATACACTCTCTAGAATACTGTGTCCCTAAGAATTATTATTGTAAGGAGATGCAGGAATGTGGCTGTAATATTTTACAGTATAAATATTTGTTGTACAGGAGTTTGGTTCCTGTTAATTTAATATATGCAAATTCTTTGGTCCTAGGCCTGGAATCCAGCAAAAGAATGCATTTTTCTGTTGACTTCTGTTTTTACAATAGAAAAGATGAATTTTTATCATTTTGATTCATACTTAAAATGATTTTTCTTCTTTTCACACCAAAATTGGATTTTAATTGAGATCAGCTTTCTAAAAACTTCTTTAGTATTTTTCTCTTTTCTCTCTTTTGAATTTCTTTATTCTTTTACGTTCTGTACTACTGTGCTGTCTCATCTGTGCATGAGGCCAGCCAATTAAGAGGTCAAATTTTAAAAAAGCTGTGATTTGTACTCTGTGTATATTCACTATATTCTAATTGTCAGAGAAAAATGAAGTACGTCAGATGACCTTTAAATTGCTGGACAAGTGACACTCCTCCAGTGATGTAGATTATTATCTTTTGACAATGCATTTACATTCAAGTACCTCTGTTATGTTTCCTAGATTCTAGACTGATAAACTAAATATCAGTCTGGCCCATTTTTGTGTGTACAGTGCATAGAAGTGACTGCTGAGCCTCTTATCTTACAGTGACCTGTAGCTGTAACAAGACATTTATTTTTCTTCTCTGATCTTAACTGCAACTCAAATGGAAGAAAATAAAAGGACAATCAAAGAGAAATTGTATACAACACTTTCAGCATTAGATGAAGATACAGCAAAATATTCTTTTTTTTCTGTGATTTACATTGTTCAGCAACATTAGTAATGTAGTTTTTTATTCTGAAATTCTAAAAATGGAAGAAGCTCAGATCAGGCAATTTTGAATATGTGCATATTTATCTCTCACTAAACTTAACTAGACTTAAGCATGTACTTAAAAGTTGGTCAGCAAATCACTTAAGCCCATAAGAAGTCTGCAATTGCTAAATCTTCAAGTGCACAGAATGACACTGAATTCAATGGGACTCCTCATATATATATAACAATTGGCAAGATCTGGTCCAACAAGCCTATTGTGTTAGTGCTACTGCTAATAAATATAAGTCTGCCTTAAATGTTAACTAAATAATTGTTATGCAAACTGTTTTACAATTAGAACTGGCTATTAGGAATAAAGATACTAGCTCAAGGGACTTGAACATTTACTTTTTGAGGATATCAGGGCTACAGGTAAATGGATTATCACTTCAGGGGTTTTGTTTCAATGTTGGCTTCAAAACCTCTGTGACGTGTAGTACTTTCTCTTCAAAAGAGAAATATTAGTTGATGTTTGCTGCTGATTCTCTGTTGACTGGTAGTGCTGTTCTACAGTAGTGCTTTATCTAACTGCTAGATCAAAAGAAAATTTTGGAGATCAAGGGACTTCAAAATCTCGAGCCATTCTTAAAAGAGGTAGTGGGAGAAAGCTTCATTAAAAAAAAGGTTGGGGAGAGAAAGAGGGGATGCAAAAATCTTTATTTCAAACAATCCTTACATAGCAAACTATATAAATTAAATTTTCTTAAGCTGCTTAGAATAGATTCTGTAGTTACTGATAAGTCTGTTTTTTCTATCTATGTTTGTATATGCCATACTATATATATCAAAACTCTTTGACAAACTTTTACTCACATGAGTAATAGCAATTGGTAGTGTTTAATGACTTAAAGTTTAATAAATTCTTTTCAGAGGTGAGTGCCTCATATATGCATCTTGCTCTCTGCTGTAGATGTACAGCTGTCCCATGTCCTTTGCACACATGAATAAGGATTTACAGGCAGAACTCTAAGAGTTTTCTTGTTGAAACACATAGGTCTTGTCTTGGAGGGCTTTCCTGTGCCACCTTACTGTAAAAGAAATCCAATAATTTGACAAGCAGTGCTACAAAATCACACTTGAGAGAGTAATTTTTGACCCTGTGATATTTCCAGTGAGTGTTATCTAAACTACTTGCTAAATATGACCTATTCCCAAAGGCGGCTCATTCCAGGATGGGGTTCTGAATCCACAAATGGGGAAGGGCATTGTAAAGAGAAATAGAACCTTTAGAAGCAAAAGAAAAAAAAATTAAAATGGAACTTAGTGCTATTTCAGTTGTTGGTTCCATGGAGTAGCTTTTATTTTGTAAGTTGCTAGCATTTTCAGGGATCTTGGACTCACGTCTGTTTGGAAGACACAATCCAGCTATGGAATGGCACTTCCAAAAAGGAAATATTGTAGGGACAACAGTAAAAGATAAAAGTGTTTTTTAGCTACCCCCTGCTAAGGAAACAAGTTTCAAGTAACAGAAAATAACAGAGCATGAGTTTTTTGCAAGCAAATTAGTGAAAGTCCTGTTAATAGTATTATACAACTGCTGTTAGACATAAGTGATACTTCTATATCAGACTGTTGTACTTTTCACTAAACCATGTACATGTCTAACTGCTTTTTCACTTACAAATCAAACTTACGGAGCTCTAATGCAGTTTTTACTTGAGCTTTTCTTATGTTTCAAGTGTTATGAAATTTTACCAGAATAAAAAGCTGACGGCTGTAGCCCCTTCCTGGAAGACATCCTTTTTCTGGGGGGAAAATAAATAGCTAAATAGAGATTGCAGCACAGACTAAGACTGAAACAACAATATCAATGACTAGAATGTTTCATATCCTTGTTTCAAGATTACGAATTAAAACCACATTGTCTCCCATCAGTGGCAAACTAGCATCAGCTTTCACTTTTCATAGTATATCACGTTAAAGGCTGTCATTGTTTTGGGGTTTTAAAATTATAACAATGGAGAAATGTGCCTGATTGTTACTGAATCCACATTTAAAAATACAAAAAAAAAAAAGAGTGAAAGATGCAAATAATTCTGATAATGGTTAAGTCTGGCATTTCCAAGACACGGTCATTGGGTCTATAACCTTTGCTACTAGAACCAGGTGCTGCCAAGTGCTGAATGCATCCAGAGTCCTGGACTTCCCCTGGCTTTGTTAGTAGGACATTGTTTATTGTTTATTTCCAATGAAATAAAGTAATCTGGAATAAAGAAGAATTATGCTGCTATAGGAAACCAACAGTTATTGCAAGATTGCTGGCCATTAAAGCTTACCTTCTGTTTGCTGTGCCCATCCCTTTCTGTGTACAAAATGTGCTTCACATTTTTCAAATGGATTATACAAAACAGAAATAATATTTGATTTGTATAATTCTAATCTTTTGGAAGAAAGGTTAAAAGTTTAAAGGCAAATGTAAAAGTGGCTTCTAATGTGGAAGGATAAAGCAGAAAATATCAAACTCATTTTGCTTAGTGTCAGTCATGATGATTTATCATTATAGTCAAGGCAAACTATGGTCTTGGAGCAGAAACAATTTTGTCCATTAAGAGGGGAAAAAAACAACTCCAAAACCCAGAATGTTCCAGTTTGATTCTTATGTCCTTAGGGTTGCAATATTGAATTCAGAATTGGGGAAGCTTAATCTTGCAGCCAGATTTGACAAGATGCTGGTTGAGCAGTAGGCAGAAGTGATGGTTTGTGTGTTGTAATGCCCATGGTGGGAAATAAAGAAAGATAACAAGATTTTTCCAGAAGTCTGTGTGCAGTATTCACCACCTGCTTCAGCTTGTCACCAAAGCAGGCAAGAAAACTTTTTGTGTGCAAGTTGGTGAGCAACGCTTACAATTTCAAAGCCTGACAGATGACAAATTTGGAGCGCTCTAAAACAGCATGTGAAGGGTTCACAATAGCTCTGAACACAGCTGTTTGTTTGTTTTGGTGCTATTGCTTGTTTAAAGGGTGATCACGGAACCATTTGAGCACATCCATAAGTATCCCCACAACTTATTGGGAAAGCTCACATGAGCAGCACATTGTGCATTAGACAATGTAATGCTAAAGGATTGGATCTCCTCTGGTTGCAAGAGGATATAGACATGTACTGCTGGAAAAAAAATAAGCCAGTTCTCCATCACCACTCAATTAATCCTGGAGAGTAGAAATCCGTGTGTGTGTGTGTGTGTATGTGTGTGTGTATTGGGGTAAAAACAATTGGGGCCAAAAACCTGGAGGCTGAAACTGAAATTGGCAGATGTTTGGAAAACAAGACCTGAATAGTCAAACAACAGCACAAAAGAAGCTGAAGATGGGAGCTTCTTCCCCTAAATATATTGTTTTCTGTTTATTTTTGAAGTTCATGGTGAATTTTAGCAAAAGAAATTTAGGGTTGCCCCCTGACTAGGGATTTAGAGTGACTCTGTAATGAATTTCAACCCAAGAGGCACTGTGGATATTCAGCAAACCTTTGTTCTACTCTGCTCATGTCCTTATGCTAGACCCATCACTGTAGTTATTAGATCTCAAAGATTACATTCTTTGATCTAGTGCTTTCTAAATCCTTAAACCACAGTTTATTTATTTAAAAGGTTATATCCAGCATTGGATTGGATTGTAAAGTACTCTTTGACTCTCATGAAGGACACAGAAGAAACAGATGCTTCTGAGGGCATATTTCCTTCTGATCATGAAGTACCACAGCATTTTATTGAATTAAGAACTGCACAAAGATCTGTGCTTTTCATCTGGTCAGCGTGTTGAGAATTTTTTTACCTCTATGGTTTCATGATGTCATTCATTTCTGATACAACAAATATTAAGGTATATAGGCGAATTTCAGTTATGCTTTTCATTAAAAAAAAAAAAGCTGCAAAGTAGCCTCATATTTCCCTAAGAATATAAATAAAAGGACAGTAAACCTCAAACAGATGTTTAACATGAGCATGTTCAGGATGGGTTCTTGGGGGTCTCTTTTCTATCTGATATTACCAGGATTCATCAGAAGTAAATCTGTGGAGTTAAACAGAGTTACATTTGGACAAACAGGATCACCAGCAGCCTCTAAGTTTGTTCTGTCGAATTCAGAAGCCATTACATGAGCAAATTTACCAGTGTAGTCTACAATGTTTGAATAATTAGTGACTCCAAAGATAACCAGAAAGAAGGCGCAGAAAGGAAAAGAGAACACCAAAATTAAACCCAGTGTGCTCCATCCTGACTGATATTAATTATACTCTCTCCAAACTGATATTTTTATTTTCTTCCCAATCAATCCTGCAAGGCAAACTGCAAATATTTTTTAATGTATTTTCCCTTAGTTTCGGAAAAACAAGACTGAAATTGGTGTCTGAAAAGAAAAAATTCACTAAAAAATGGTGGTTATTTTTTCATTTTTGTAACACTTGTATTTGGTTATTTATATTTTTTGAGAAGTTCAGCCACTGGAGATAGTAGCCTAATACTACTTTATACTGGGATCTCTTTCTACCATCTGGAAGTACAAAACAGCTGTAAAGTGGTTTGTAAGAGTAATTTATTCATGCGTACTTTAAAATTCATTTTTATTTCCATGAATGATAGAAACTCACCTTGAGGTAAATAGGGATACAGTCCAAATAAATGGATTAGAATTTCCATTTTTTTCAGATGGAAATGAAAAAGGGATAGGTAGAAATCAGACTGGGGGAAAAGAAGAAGGAGAAAACCTTAGTTACAAACAGATATCCATTAACAGACAAGGTGAAAGGTCCAAATCCTGTTTTATTGGCCTCCATCTATATCTTTGCTGGCAGTGATGAAAACATGAAAGGGAGGGAATAGAGCACTACTCAAACCATAGTAGTCAGAGCTGCTTTCTCAATCAATTTGGTTTTAAAATGAGTATGCTTAAAACAAAAGGCTCAATCTAGTTCTCTCCTTTTTCTTTTTTTTTTTACCCTGTGGGCTGCATTGTTGCTCGCTGTGACTTTTGACAAAGATCTATCTTTCCAGAGCATTATTCAGTTATTATACCTGGATTAGTGAAAAAGAAAACAAATTAAATTAATAGGAATTAACTTCAATTAAATTCCCTCTTTATATACTTTCTATTGCAAGTTGCATTCTTCAGCTCCAAGTCAAAGGGTGAATAAAAACAGCAAAGAGAAAAAAGCAAAGCAAAGAATGACAGTTTTGCTAATGAGGAATACCTTAAAATTAGTCAGATATGGGAAAAATATTAAAATAGCAATTTTTGTGTCAATACAAGAGTTTCCTTGGAAATTTTGAGGAGCTTCCTACTCCATTTTATTTCATAATCCCTTTTAAATGGGAACACAGGAGGCTTAAGGGATTCTGTGAAGTTGTGAGATATTTCTCTCTTTGCTTCCCCATTTTGTGAGAGCCTAAGGGAAAAATATTGGCAGAACTTGTAGAACCTTCTATAATTGAAGTAGCCCAGTATTTCCTATTTTAGGACCTTTGCTGCTGCTCTTAGTATATCCACCTGGTTGGCTAACTCTTCCTGAATACTTTTGAAGTCAACTTCTGCTAAAATACTTCAGTGGTTCCCAAGGAAGATAGGGGATTAAGGGGTATTTTTGCCCATTTAAAAAATACATCATAATTAAGAACAAAACTCTAAATGTGGTGAGGAGTAAGAGCATTGGGCTTGACGTGTCTCTTCAGGTATCCTGTGACAAGCCACCCATGCTTGATTATTTTCCAAGCCTTAGAGAAATGTAGATGGCACATGTTTACTTTGGAACTCTAAATAGCTAAATCTCCTAAAATTCACAGAAAAAGGAACCTCAGAAAGGAACCTCTGAAAATCACCTGCACATGAACAGGATCAGCTTACACATCCGACAAGTATTTGTGTAAGTGCTTCCTGAAAAGCTCCATCCAATTCCAAACTCCATGAGCACCAATTCCACAGTATCTTTGTCCTATTCACTACACCAAGTAAAGCCCATATCTTCTTGCCTCTTTCAGGAGTATCAGATTATTTCTGTCCCCCTTGAAATACTAGCTTCCCACTATGCCTGTCTTGGGAAATGGCAGAGGTGACACCAGGGACCCTTTACTTTCCTATGTACTCAGTGACCATATTCATGGGGAATGGAGAAAAGAGAATGTGTGATTCAAATGAAGACAGGACAAGAGCCAGAGAAGATAAAAGATATGGAGCAAAACAATAAATGCACAAGTAGTCAACCAGGAATAGAGAATGACAAGGCATGGAGAAGTAGGAACCTGAAGAGTGGATCCAAGAGAGGTTTGGAACTATGAAGGACAGTAGAGAAGAGGACTTGCCCTGTGTGTGGGCAAAGCTAGATGAAAGGAACAACGGAAAGGGGACTGGACCTGGTTAGGAAGAAAGACAGAAATAGAAAAGCCATGGGGCAGGTTCCCTTGCTTCTCAGAAATTTCTGCTGGCAAATCTCACTGGCAAAATTTCTCAGTTCTTTAAGGCATATAAATCTACACATACAAAAAGTGGAACACAGTATTTGTACTGTTAAGCAACATAATTCAAATAATTTGTTTTGCTTGTAAATATATATAATAATGACCCATTAATTACATAAACAACTATATTGTTTATGTAACAAGTTTACAGATTAGGTTCTTATAGTGTGACTTCTTTCTTAATATTATAGTTGTTATATACTGTTATTTTGCTCCCTAGAAATTGGACGAAGTTTATGTATGCATGTATATGAATATACATACACATATATACACATGTATATATTTATTCTGGGCCAAATGCCAAATTCTAAAAAAGTCTTGTTCTATTTTAAAGGAGGGAGTTGTTATATTTGCATGATTTTAAAAGATTAAAAAAGATAATTTTTAAAGAAAAAGCAACTTTGACTAAAGCACTAAAATTGTCCTGCTTATAAAATGTCAGACTGAAACATATGGGCTTTTATTCCTCTTTAATATAAATAGTAGGATTAAAGGTCCTAACACAGCTGAATTTTCATTTTGAATGAAAAATTTCCCAGAGATCTTGCCATTACTATTTCCAACAGACAAAATCTATCAACTTACCCAGTTGTTTTTCTAGAATAGTGACTGACATCTAGATTTTTCAATATATAGACACTGGTCTTTGCACAAAGTAGACACATTAAGCCCCCATAATAGGTGACACTTGGCTCTTGATTCTCCACTGACTCAACGAGTTATTTACAATGCTAAAAATGGAAGCATTGCAAAGCGATGTGCTTTTTTTCACTTTAAGTGTTAAATACAGCCTCTTTACTGCAAAGTAAAAGCTCCTGGTTCCTATGGAGAAACAACATTGGATTATCGTTTGAACAGATATAATTACTAATATCAGCAACTTGAAGTCACTTTAATTCCTATACTACACCAATTTTATCTCTGACAAGAGGGAATAATTTTCTGAAACTTATTTAGCTTCTCTTGAGCATTATTTACAATTGTGACTA
Source organism: Irena cyanogastra (assembly GCA_013397155.1). NCBI lineage: Eukaryota > Metazoa > Chordata > Aves > Passeriformes > Irenidae > Irena > Irena cyanogastra. The sequence goes on along the minus strand of VWZV01004331.1, from coordinate 259,128 downwards.
TAATCTCATGATTTAGTAAGAGAATGTTACCATGCTGAAGGAGAACTGGGAATAGGTATCTAGTACACACCAGGGTGGTGTGCGAATGAGAAACAGTAACCACCAACATGGGGGTGTGAAAATGGTGAGGCTAGAAGAAAGCAAGAGATGCAGTGTGGAAGGAGGGCATGGCAGTTAGAAAAGAGGTGTTTTGGTAAGGTTGAAAAATGGAATTATTTTTCTAGCAAGTTTTTTATGGTTTTATATATTGAACTAATTGTAATAATAACTCAGAAAAGCAAAATATTAGGACTAGTAGCCAGGATTACATGGTGGCAGAGAGCTATGTGAAACAGTTGTGTACAAGAAAACTGAGGATAATAAAACTACATCCATGTTTTATCCTTTCTCTTCACCTTTATCAATTCAGCACCTGCTCAGCTACAAGTTCAGGGGCCCATCTTACAAGGCATTAGCAAACCATGCTTGTGGTAGTGGTGCAGCAATAAAGCATAAAACCAAGGCTCAATTCCATCGCCTTCCTGTTCTGTATCAGTACATTACAAAGCTTTTAACTGTTGCAAAATTAATGTTAATCCCCTTAATTCCATTTTTATTCCTTAACTGAAGGTAGACTGGCACAGAAATTGTCTGGTGGCAAATTTGGGCCCACAGTGTTTCAGATAAAGTTTGCAAAACCAAGAACCAGTCTATGAAGCTGTCTCTAGATGTGACTTACATCCAGACCTGTTCTGTTAGCAGAGGTGTTGCTGGCCATGGTATCAATCCCTCCCTCAATGTGATTTAATTATTTTATTGAAGTTGCTTTTCTAAGAGACAGTTTGTTTCTTGGTCAGTATCCTTCTGCTTTGAATCAGCTTCAGCTTGGTTAATGCCACCTTGGACACTCACTGTATCTGCAGCTGTCTCCTGCATGAGCATAGAAGGATAAAGCATAGGAGGATAAAGTATATATTTTATCCCCCCCTTTCACGATTTCATCTCTTCCCTTCAGGCTAGAGAAATAAAGGAATAATTATTATTTTATTAAGTTTGACTAAAATAATACCTTTTTCCCCTCACAAATGATCTGATAAGAAAAGAATTTTGGGCAAGCTCACGTCAGTATCTGAGGTGTGCAGGTGTATAACTGAGTCACTTTATGCTGAAGTCCCATGTCAGAAAATATTTGGGTAACCATTGTTAAAAGATTGTGATTTCTTTCTGAGTTGTTTCCTAAAACACAGTTATAAAATACAGATCAAAGATCCATGAAAAAGAGATGGCCTCTTCTCCAGTATGCAAGGGTGTGGGAAGACTGTGGCCAGCAGGTTGGGGGAGGTTATCTTTCCCCTCTACTCCACCTAGTGAGGCCACATCTGGAGTGCTGTGTCCAGTTCTGGGCTCCTCAGTATGAGAAAGACAAGGAGAGGGTCCAGCAGAGGGCCACAAAGATAATTAGAGGTCTGGAGCATCTCTTATGAGGAGAAACTGTGGAAGCTGGGCCAGATGCATAGAAATATCTAGAAAGTTGCCAAGAGGATGGTGCCAGACTTTTCCATGATGTTCAGTGGCAGGACAAGGAGTGATGGCCATAAACTAAACGGCAAAAAGCTCTACTTCAACATGAAGAAGAACTTCTTTATATTGAGGGTGGCAGAGCACTGGAACAGGCTGCCCAGGGAGATTGTGGAGTCTCTCTCTCACCTCGATGCATTCCTCTGTAAACTGTCTTGGCAGAGTGCTGGACTGGATGATCTACAGAGGTTCCTTCCAAACTTAACAATTCTGTAATTCTGTGATTCTCTGTGCAGTTCAAGCTTGGAAAAAGTGTGTGATTCATTCTTCTTAGTTTTGGTAGTGTCTTTCTCATGGATTATGGTTTAAAGGCTGAACCACAACCACAACAATCCCCCTGCAATAAATCAACTGGTTTTTGATAAGTGGAAAACTTTTCTTCAAAGAGGAAAGACAGATAACAAGTGAAAAAGTAGGACATTAATAGAGAGCTTTGAAAGGTGTTTCTAAAAGGAGGAACAAATAAATAATTATTCTTCCAGTGCATATAGGTATGGGTGTAATCTTTTTCATACTGGGTTCTTTTTTCCCGACAGCCTGATGAAGGTTTTGACATTTAAGCTGCAAAGAAGAGAAAGCCAGATGCATTCTCAAACTTCAGCTTTCATACTACAGTTTCATACTACAAGATTCCTTTTAGGCTAAATAAATCACAGGCAAAAACTGGATTAATTTGAGAGACTATCCTTTGCTGTGGTTAATCAAATATTGCATACAGTATTGCTAACAAGCTTGCTTCTCAACAGAATGTGTGCTGGTCTTACTACACTTGTAGAAGACTGCTGTATTGAAGAGGCTTATGCTTGATTAGTATTATGTCAGTGTGTCTCCCTTAAAGAATCCTCACCACTGGTGCCTCACCTTGAGTTGTGTGTGCAGTTCAGATTACCACAATATAAAAAAGACATGAAGCTATGAGAGAGCATCCGGAGGAGGGTATACTGGGCTTACATGGCCAAGCTTTGGTTGTGGGGAGGCTACAGGGGTGGCTTCTGTGAGGATCTGCTAGAAGCTTCTTCCATGTCTGGCAGAGCCAATCCCTGGGAGGTCCAAAGATGGATGTGCCACTGGTTAAGGCTGGGATAACTAGAGATGATGGGAACATGGAACACCTCTGGGATAACAGGTTTAAGAGGAAAGAAAAAAAAAGAGTTACTATGCAGGAATAATTGCAGCCACAGAAGAGTGGAGTGAGCACATGTGAGGAGGACAACTTTCAAGACACCAAGGTCAGTGGAGAAGGAGGAGGAGGAGGTGCTCTTTCAGGCACATGGTGTAACTCTTGGGGCTGTTTGGTACAGGGCCAGGAGTTGGACTTGATGATCCCAATGGGTACCTTACAACTCNACTATCCTTTGCTGTGGTTAATCAAATATTGCATACAGTATTGCTAACAAGCTTGCTTCTCAACAGAATGTGTGCTGGTCTTACTACACTTGTAGAAGACTGCTGTATTGAAGAGGCTTATGCTTGATTAGTATTATGTCAGTGTGTCTCCCTTAAAGAATCCTCACCACTGGTGCCTCACCTTGAGTTGTGTGTGCAGTTCAGATTACCACAATATAAAAAAGACATGAAGCTATGAGAGAGCATCCGGAGGAGGGTATACTGGGCTTACATGGCCAAGCTTTGGTTGTGGGGAGGCTACAGGGGTGGCTTCTGTGAGGATCTGCTAGAAGCTTCTTCCATGTCTGGCAGAGCCAATCCCTGGGAGGTCCAAAGATGGATGTGCCACTGGTTAAGGCTGGGATAACTAGAGATGATGGGAACATGGAACACCTCTGGGATAACAGGTTTAAGAGGAAAGAAAAAAAAAGAGTTACTATGCAGGAATAATTGCAGCCACAGAAGAGTGGAGTGAGCACATGTGAGGAGGACAACTTTCAAGACACCAAGGTCAGTGGAGAAGGAGGAGGAGGAGGTGCTCTTTCAGGCACATGGTGTAACTCTTGGGGCTGTTTGGTACAGGGCCAGGAGTTGGACTTGATGATCCCAATGGGTACCTTACAACTCACCTGATTTTATGAATCTCTCTTCAGTGTACTTATATATTCTGAAGTGTTTTACAAATGCAACATTCTTCTGCTTCTGAGACTTTCAGTTACTTGTAAGATGAAATTGAAAAATACGGAGTTGAACCTAGTGATTTTATGTGGCAGTGTGTATATGGAAGCCAAGAACCTGTTGCCAGTGGTGTTTAAAGGATTACATCAATTCCAGTGTGGAGCTTGGGCAGGATATTGGCAGAGCTTGGAGACTTCCATTGTCCTCTGATAGCCCAAAAGGTGAAAAAATGCAGCTCTGTAGATGCAAGTGTGCAGGCTGCTTTTTTACTGTGTTTCTCATTTAGAGAATAGATCACAGATGCTAATGTGTGCTTGCAAACAAAACTTCTGAAACACCTAGTCTCTTCTGTATTTTTGTGTTTCTGCCAGGTGCTGTTTCCAGTCTAGAAGATTGTCCTCTTTCAGGTGTTTTTCCAGTATTACCCCTTTGCAGGGGTAACAGTATCAGGAGGTGGAGTTCAGGGCATTCATTCATGGTATATTTACTAGCAAAACCCAGTAAAATAGCCCACTTCACAGAATCATGAAATCACAGAATCAACTAAGTTGGAAAAGACCTTTGAGATCGTCAAGTCCAACTTATGACCTAATACTACCTTGTCAACTAGACCATGGCACTAAGTGCCACATTCAGTCCTTTCTAAAACACCTCCAGAGATGGTAACACCACCACCTCCCTGGGCAGCCCATTCCAATGCCCAATCACTCCTTNGTTGCCAGTGGTGTTTAAAGGATTACATCAATTCCAGTGTGGAGCTTGGGCAGGATATTGGCAGAGCTTGGAGACTTCCATTGTCCTCTGATAGCCCAAAAGGTGAAAAAATGCAGCTCTGTAGATGCAAGTGTGCAGGCTGCTTTTTTACTGTGTTTCTCATTTAGAGAATAGATCACAGATGCTAATGTGTGCTTGCAAACAAAACTTCTGAAACACCTAGTCTCTTCTGTATTTTTGTGTTTCTGCCAGGTGCTGTTTCCAGTCTAGAAGATTGTCCTCTTTCAGGTGTTTTTCCAGTATTACCCCTTTGCAGGGGTAACAGTATCAGGAGGTGGAGTTCAGGGCATTCATTCATGGTATATTTACTAGCAAAACCCAGTAAAATAGCCCACTTCACAGAATCATGAAATCACAGAATCAACTAAGTTGGAAAAGACCTTTGAGATCGTCAAGTCCAACTTATGACCTAATACTACCTTGTCAACTAGACCATGGCACTAAGTGCCACATTCAGTCCTTTCTAAAACACCTCCAGAGATGGTAACACCACCACCTCCCTGGGCAGCCCATTCCAATGCCCAATCACTCCTTCTGTGAAAAAATTCTTCCTAATGTCCAGCCTAAACTTCCCCTGCCATAGTTTAAGACTGTGTCTTTGTGTCCTGCCACTGGTTGCCTGGGGATAAGACACTAAGCCCCAACTCTCTACAACTTCCTTTCACCAGTTGTAGACAGTGAAAGGATCTCCCCTATGTCTCCTTTTCTCCAGGCTAAACAACCTAAGCTCCCTCAGTCGCTCCTACAGGCTTTGTGTTCCAGACCCTTCACCAGTCTTGTTGCATTTCTCTGGACATGCTCCAGCATCTCAACATCCTTCCAAAACTGAGGGGCCCAGAACTGGACTCAGTACTTAAGGTGCGGTGTCACCAGTGCTGAGTACAGAGAAAGAATCACTTCCTTAGTCTGGCTGGCTTCATTATTTCTGATACAGGCCAGGATGCCATTGGCCTTTTCAGCCATGGTGGACCCACTGCTGGATCATGTTCAGGCTGCTGCCAGTCAGTACCCCCAAGTATGCAAGGTCCCCTTCTGCCTGGCCACTGTCCAGCTACCCTGTCCCCAGCCTGTAGTGCTGCAGGGGGTGGTTGTGATCAAAGGAGAACCTGACATTTGGTCTTGTTAAACTTTATATTGTTGGATTTGTCCCATTGATCCAGCCTGTCCATGTTGCTCTGCAGAGCTCTCCTACCTCCAGCAGATTGACATTGGCACCCAACTTGGTGTCATCTGTGAATTTGCCAATGGTAGACTTGATCCTTCATCCAGATCATGAATAAAGATATTAAACAGGGCTGGGCCCAACACAGATCCCTGGAGGACATCACTAGTGACTGGCCACCAACTGGAGACAGCACCATTCACCACCACTCCCTGGGCCTGGCCATCCAGCCAGTTCTTAACCCAGTGAAGAGTGCACCTGTCCAAACCATGGGCTGCCAGCTTTTCCAGGATTATGCTAAAGGATACTTCAGTCTGTACCAAGGGAAACAAGACCTAGAATGTAGAATGTCCCATTGACTAATACAGAACCTTGTTCAAAACATGGGCTGTCTGCATGGACATGGTTCTGATTTTGTTGCTAAACATGCCATAATCAATATTCCTGAACAAACCTTTATCATGAGACAGTCAGACCAACTGTAAATACTAATTAAAGACTAATCCAAAAATCTATTGAAGTTTGTGGCAAGATTCAGTGTGCTTTGAACATGTCCCAAGGTAAAGAAATAATCAGTACTTTAGCAGGGATCTGCCTCTACAGTTGAGAAAATTTCTTTGTTAATCAGAGACTATTTTTGTTTACCTGAATCCTCCCATGTTTCAAAGCTCTCCTGTTTTTAGCTTGGTAGAAATAATGTTTACATAACAAGTATGAATGCACTGCAGAAAAGTAGAACCAGAAAACCCTATCTTGCTGCGTAAGGAATGCCATAATAGAAGCTTATTTGTTCAAATAAACACATGGCAATTATCCAGCTATGCTATATTGTCAAGCTCCAAATCTGTTACACTTGTTTACAAATGTCTGTGGAGAAAGAATGAAAATCCTGGGTTTACTGAAGTCAACAGGGATATTTTCATTAACTGATATTGCTTAGAGAGTTTATGGTAGTTACAGGTACAGAAAGTCTGTGCTGCAGACAGAACAATTCCAAATCTGCTCTGAATGACTGTGATGAACAGAGATTAAGGAAAAATTTCTAACTCGCAAAAGCTATATATTGACTAATACCCAGTGTAGTTAAAAAACCCCAACAGCTCCAAAACCTACATGCTCATTCTCAATGGTTTAAAGAACCTCATCTTCCAAGGACGAGTATCTTTTTATTACTCCCTTTTGCTTTCTAGTAGTACTACATTTTGGTGTAACCATTCACTGCTTCAGGAGCAACAAGAACTTTCAAAACAAGATACTTGTTAATTAAATATTTGTGTCAATATTCAATACAACATTTTTATGCTTTATGTAATACTTTAGTATCACTACATACATTTTCTTGAAATGTGTATATTAGGACCCTCTGATACTTTAAAATTACTATGGCAGCAATCTTCGAATTATATTCTGTCAGGATCAAATGAATGTGCTTCAATAATGTTCTAGTCACAATAGTTTTGAGCCCTACTTTCATGGGAAAAGCCCTGCTGAAGTCAGTTATGCCCTTAAAGTTCAGAGCATGCTGCAATCCTTTGCTGCAGTATGGCCTAACCTCTGAATGGGTAAATGAGGTCAGCATGGGATTCTTTCACAGTAGTCTTCTCTTCCTGCTCCTCAGGCCACGGGTATGCAATTTGTCCTTATCAACTTCAGCATACCTTTGCGGTTAGTGTTGAGTCATCCAAATGTCATCTGACTAGCCTTAACAGAAATATTGTTTAGGAATATGCACACGTGATGCATTCATTTCTAAAGAATATCCAAGAGATTTACTTCTGTTTATCTGTTTCTGTTATACAGCCTATGCAATCTAAAAGCTATGTGTTCATATAAGATGCTGGCTGTATATAAGCCTCCAGTCAGACACGTGGATATCAGGATGCTTATAATCCTTGCTTAAGTATAACATAATTGGACATTAATATGTTGATTCAGTTCCTCTGAAGAGAAAGATTTAACACATTTTGGGGGTCTTTTTCTCCGCAGAAATTAGCCATTTTCATCTGATAAAATATTGTTACTGTAAAAATGGGAATTATCGCTCATCCCAATTTTTAGGAATTAGAATTAATGTTACTTGAAAAGATTTTAAATTGTTACAAGTATTTCCTAAATTTAAATTGTTACAAGTGTCTCATAAATGAGTGTTTGGGGTAAGGATTTTTCCTTTAGTTTCTTTCCCCCATAGAATTTTGTCCCATATGTTGCTAGGAAACAATAACTACCGATACTTAAGAAAACAAAAGATGTAGTTGGGAGTCACAACATTCCATTGAAATGGCCCTGACTGGGACCAGGTTGCAAGTGATAAAGAGAAAAGGTGTGGGGTTTACTCCATAGGTTTGGGGCTAGGTTTTTTGGTCGGTCCGGTTTCTGGGTTTGGGGGAGGAAGGAGCTGTTTGCTGTTTTCCCTGATGCTTGACCACTCAGAGCTCAGAACCAGTGCATGTGGTGCCGAAACATCAGGACCGGGTCCCACCGGACCCTCTACCCATAGTGTGCTGCCGCGGTCACTCTTGTGTGTTGGACTCTGAGATCCCAGTCTGCTGTGATTTTCCTGCACTGCAAGTCTGCTTAATTACCCTTTTTTGTTTCCCAGACGTTTTCTGGGGGGGAAGGGGAGGTGTCCCCCTATGGGCCACTTCTGCGTGGTGGCTCGGCAATCATGACCAGCTGCTGCCTGTGACTTCCCATCTCGGCCATGCCGCCATTAACCGCATGGTCTCCGAGCTCACACCACAGCGCCCCCTGCAGCCACGGGGGATCATCGCACCTGCCCTGGGAACCAGGAGCCACCAGCGCCCCTGCCGGTCGTGACCGTAACTACAACAAAGGGGAAATGGCTCCAAGAGCGGGAGGAGACTTTATTGGGTTTTCTCCTCTTGTTTGTTGTTGTTACCATTGCTGTTGTTTGTTTGCCTTGTTATACATACACATACTAGTAAAGAACTATTCCTTTTCCCATCTCTTTGCCCTGAAAGCCCTGTAATTTCAAAGTTATAATAATTCAAAAGGAAGGAAGGAAGTAATATTTTCCATTCCAAGGGAGGTTTCTGCTTTCCTTGGCAGACACCTGTCTTTCAAACTAAGCTAATGAGAAACTTAATTAACTTTTAGATTCTTGGATTTGGAGAGCAATGCAAAACTGCATTTGGTAACTGGAGGGAGCTTGCACCTTGTACAATTATATGTTTTAATGGTAAAATTGCCCGGCGCACCTCCATCCACGTAATTTAAGCCAACCTTTAAAGAATTTTCAGCTTTTCAGATGTACTTGCATGTTTTATGAATCTTGTGAGTCCGTGGGTTTCTTCCTCCTGGTTAAACTTTTAAAATTTGTCTGTGTGTCTTCTGATGCTTAATTTCTCATTTGGCATATACTCACTCTGACTTAGGCATTTAAAAATTATATGTCAAAGTCTGAGGCAGCCGCTCTAAAGCCTGTTTTCTCTCTAAGTGCAATAAAGGAAGGCAAGTACGTGAGGTACACTGTAAGTCTTACTAAATTCTTGTAAATAATTCTTAAGTAAGGAAATATGAACTGTGCATTTCATGATACAGCAATTAAAAGCAAATAATTTCTTAAAAAAGCTTTTTAAAAATTCTTGCAAGAGGTTAACTCTGGAAAATGAACTGTAAATTGCAAATGAAAAAGCCTGCAATTTTGGCTTGCGAAAAAAAAGTGTTTTAGGCAATGTATCAAGGCTGAGGGTTGGAAATGCTCCAACTGTCCTCCAACTGAGGAAGAGGAGGAGGATGTGTCTAATAGCACAGCTAATTTCTATAAAATAGTCAGAAGACATTTCTTCTGTGTATGAAATATTATCTTGATTTTTTTCTCCCAAATTATCTGATATGTGAGGATATATGTATATCCTCAAAAAAAGTTTTTAAAAATACTATTAAATTAGAACAAATACTGACAGTCATGTAATTCTTATGTGAGCTGAATAACGGCTGGGAAGAAAAAAGTATCATGCAAAAAACCTTGCATTTTTATAGAGCTTTTGCCCTCAAATATTACTTTATAATAATGTATAATCACAGCTGTCTTGGTTTAATACAATTTAAGAGGATATTCTAAAATGGGTTACCTCCCATTTTAGAAGTTTTAACCAATCCCTTTCCACCAATAAGGAGAGACAGATATGAGTAGATTGAAGTGAAAAAATAGCAGTTCACTAAAAAATGAAAGAGCAACAGGCAAAAAATAACAGTTAATTATCACTAGCTTAAAAATTGCTAAATCTCTCAGTCTCCCAAAGAGAAAACTAAAATTGCAGAGAACTCCCCACTCCCAAGATGGCACTCTCTGCAGACAACTGTGTTTGGGCAGACAAAGGGAAAGACAGCAGCAAGTTTTCCACCTCTCCTGACTATGTGTGGAGGGAGAGAACAAAGAGAAAAACAACACAGAAACTGAAACTCCTTGATTACAAAAGCTCCCTCTTCTCCATACAACAACAAGCAGGAAACAAGGACAAAACAAAAAGAAAACTTGGAGTCCAAAGTCAAATGCCCCCTCAATTTTCCTGGCAGTGGCAGCTCTGTTAACAAAGGCAGCTGACACATGCTGGCGGCTGGAACTTGAGAACTGAAGAATCTGCTAAAAACCTCATCTGGCTGGTTCCGGATAGCGTCAGCTCTGCAGCCTCCAAGCCATTGGTGTCAGTGCTGCTGTCTCAGGTCCCTCTTACAGTGAGGATGAGGAAGAAAGACAGACTCCTGAGCACTGAAGAATGGTGGCCCAACCTTGACCGGCTCTGACATTGTGCTGCGGACAGGCGTTGCAAAATTCACTCTGAAACTTTTGAATTGTGAAATGCAGCTTCTTGGGTTGCTACTGTTGCCATGTGGAAACTCATCTGAAGCAACCCCCTTCAGAAGCCAGAGAGGAACAAAAGATAAAAATTCAAGTTAAAAATGATGAACCCTAAACAGGTTTTTTTGTAGACAGTACTTGGTTTGATAAACTTCACAGTAAAAAGTTTAAATTGTCTATTTGTTGTTCTCTACCTTTCTATATATTATCCATGAAAAATTTACCAGCATTGAGGGCCTTCATGTGCTGATAAGCGTGTACATAGGTCTGATCACTTACAGCTACCCTCTTTGCTCTCCACTGGCTGTCCAGTGCCACACATTAAATAGATGGAGAAGCTGTGAGTTTCAAAGAGAGCCAACATAGTATCAGTCCTATGCTAGAGGAGTTGGAGATGGAAGCTCATAGGAAAACCAGTGTGTACCCAGCTGGGACTCTGAGCAGTAGTTCCAATATCAATTGCCATGAAGATACATATGAAAGTAGTACCTGTATAAGTGACTTCATGTTGGAAGCATGTCTCCAACCCAGGTTCCACAGGAGGAGGTGATGTTTCTGCTGTGTGGAGAAAGATGCTTGGCCGTCTTCCTCTGTTCATTCACTCACCCCAGTGCTATCACACTGGTGTTACTTTTTGGGATACATCTCTAGTGTCTATCTTCTTGCTACGTAATGGGGGTTTTCAACAAACAACACAAATGTTACAGAGCTGCTCTTTTGCTATGTTATTTCTAATGGTCTAGCTACGAGCCAAAGTTAGGGTCCAACTTGCATCTACTGTGAAGCAGCCGTATTTAACTGAAAATTGGTGGGTTTAGTTTATGAAGCTGAAACTAATTGGTATGCAGAAGAGTCTTCTCTCTGATTAAATACCACCTTATATCACTTTGCAGGGTTAAGTGGAATACCCAGTACATGCAGACTTTGTAGTCATCCTTCACATAAGAATGAGTTAAATTCTATGCCATTTTGTAAGAGATGTGTTCAAGTCTGGTACTTAGCAGGATAAAGCTGAAGTAAATGCAGACTTGTTTAGTTGTCAACTAACAGTGATTACAAGTTCTCAGTGATTTTTATAGTATTAACACTACACATAGGTTCCCAAAGTTCTTCAAAGCCTAACAGAAATCCATCTAACCAAGACGTTCAAGTCTGTTGCCTACATCTTACATTATATGTTTAAAAGATGGTTGCTGCAGAGATGAACACAAAAAAACAGACAGACCCTTTTGTCCAAAGCCCAAGCAACTCAGTTCAAGTAAGGAACTTCTGTCTTGACCTGAGGTGGGATTAATTAAAACCTTGGATGTCAGTATGACACAAATAGCAAACATATTGTCTGCTTAGGAAGTATTAGTCAAGTGACAGACTCATCTGAAGAGAGTTTCCTTGCCAAAAGGAAAGCCTTCAATATGGATCCGAATGCTTTCATTTTTTTGTCTCCTGTTGGGATCTTGAACTACATATGGCCTCTTATGGGCAAATATTGCTTGAAGTCTCATATTTAGAAAAAAATAGAGCAAACTTTCCGAGTGTTTTCCTGTAATTGATTTTGTGAACTGGCTACCTGCATAGCACATAGGCTGGGGCAGTTGAGGCTCCACAGTGTGGGAGCAGATAGTATTGAGGTTTGGGAAGGGAGACATCTGAGTGCATTTTGTTAAGCAAAGCTATTGGGAAGTGGATCTAAGAGGTACTGTTGGGAAACATGAAATGCTGTTTGGTGGGTAATTACAGAAGAAAAGAAGGGATAAGGGTCAGTGCCTCAAGATGGGAAGATCTTCCAGCCCATGCTGTAATTGTGTGGCTGCTACAGGATGCCCTGTGTTTGCCTATGTAGTGCCAGATGTTCACTCTTGGTGCTTGGCCCAGCCATCTCTGGGACCAGCAGGTTGTTTGCTGTGGTAACCCTGGTGCTATGCCTTCCCATACTGGTGGGTTCCTTGATGCAGCCCCTCACTGCTCCCCATGTCATCTCTCCTATCATCACCTAATTAAAAGGTTTTAAACAAAAGATAAAAACCCTTTTCTATTCATTGTTCTGTTTGCTTCCACTAGACTGCTCTCTAGAAGGGCAAAGGGTCCAAATTTTTTAGCTCCTGCTAATATCATGTTTGAGATGATGGAACCAGGCTAAAATGTGATGATGGTTACTGGAGGAATAATCTTTTATTGGCTGGTAACTTGTGTTTTCTTCTGCATCTGAACTGGGAAAGTTTTCTGTTTGGACATGAAGAATTATAGAAAGTCATACTTGTAGGCACAGCACAAATAATGATGCTGTAATGATTTGTAAACAAAAAGTCTGCAGTGGGGTTAATTCCATTATTGCTATATAGTGCTGTTTACATCAGCCCATGCCTTGGGTCTAGGGATCCCTATCCTTGTTAAAGTGTTGTACTGACCTTGAGTCTGTGTAACCTACAATTAATAGTTTACTTGTGCTGTCGAGCACTTGAAGAACTGTATAAAATTCATGTCTATTTCCTATCTTTTTATCATATTCAAATATAAATGTGGATTGACTGGATCCCAACAATATTCTGTCTACTGCATGTTATTCATTTCCAAATATGCTTTTCTCCTGGGATTCTTCTCTTCATAGCTGGAAAGAACAGACAGTGGCATAAACTAGGCCTTCTCTTATTCCCTTTGAGCTGTTTCTTTCCATCTTTTCTCACATGACTGCAGTAAGTTCAAGCTAAGTATCTTCATAAACTGGTGGTGGAATAGAGTAGGAGAACAGCATGGTAACTACATTAAGAGACTTTAAATCACATTTTCTATCATGAAGTCTCTAACAAGAGCTGCACTGTATTAGGAGTGTTAGGGTTACTATAAAAATTATTTAATAATATGACACCTGAACAACTGAAAGCTGTTAAGGCCTTTATAACATGGCAGCAAAAGTGTCCTGTGCAGTGGCATGTTAATCAGGACTGGTGTCTGAAGTGCTCTCCCATTATGCACCAGTTCAAAGGAAGCAGGGCTTGTTCGAAAGATGATGGTTGCTGTCAGAAGATCTTGAGCAGGGACGCCTGCAGATAGCACAGTCATTGAATTTTATTTCACCATGAACTTTTTCTCATCATGCATGCTAATTATACTCATTAATGAGAGAAAAGTTCCCTTTAGTGGTATCTCTATTGGTATCTCAGACAACGAAAAAGATGTTTGCTGGCAAGATCTTCTTTCTTGTTCTATCTGTTGAGCAGAATGTTCCAAAGTGCAGAATGACTCCACACAGTCTCTCCATCATTTCTGTCCCCTTTCAGGGAAAGATTTGGAATATTTGTCCATCTTTATTTGTGCAGAAAAGACTCAAGGTGAGTGAAAGAACAAATCCTGTAAGGCAATTCTGTCACTCACCTCATCTTCATAATCTTTCCTTAGCTCCCTCTGCCTTCTAACCCTGCTATTGATCGTGTCATAGGCTACAGTAGTCCAAGGCAGGGGGCTGAAAACCTTTCCAAACAGCAGTTGCCAGTCTGCCTGTTGCAGCTTGAAGAAGAAAAGCATGCTGTGAAAACAATCAGTGCATTTGCTTTAGATCTAAGTGATTCCAACTAGGTCGATGCTTCATGCTGATGTGTTGAAAACATTTAAAAAATTTCTCGGAGTTTGATTTCAACTGAAACATTTCAGCATGTGTCTGACTCTCTGAAGTTGTTATTTCTCACTAATGTAGCAGACAACAGGTTTTCTTCCACCCTAGCACAAAACAGTAGGGAAACTGGGCCTTTATTTGAATGATTTTATGGGAGGGAGAGGTTGGTTGGGTTTTTTATAAGCTGAGGCTCTTGCAAATTGACTTCAGAGGAGTACCAGTTTATTTCAGGAAAGGAAAAAGAGGTAATCACAGCTTTATAGAGTACAAATGAGAGTATAGCTTTATTTAAACTTCTTTTTTCACCCTGTACTTGAATTTTCCTTCAAAGGTAGGATAGTTCATTCATAATTACATGCAGTATATTTTGTATTCTTTAAAGCACATGATGGTTCTTCGTAATGAGTTTGCCTTTGATATAATTGGCCTGATTTTTCTTGGTTTGAGATCACAGCAAAAGAAACATTGCAAAAGGAAACTAGTCACATCCAAATTAGCATTCATTCAGTTTCCAGGAGTGGTGTGAACCCAGGGCAACATTTTTCTATGGCAGATGGTGGCACAATTGGTTTCCAAACTGGGAAAGAACACAGAAAAACAGAATTTGCTATAGACTTACTGTTTGGTTTGGTTTGTATATGCTCTGCAGCCACTAGAATATATAGGAAGCTAAAGTGAGCAAAAACCACAGGACTACAGTCCTAGTTTGGAGCTGGCTGTTCAGTGGTTTTGAATGCGAGCCCATCATTAGGACCTCACCTCTGATTCTGCTCCACTGCACTTTCAAGCATACTCCTCTTGTTTTATGTGCCCTTTTCAATAACAAACACTTATCAGTGCCTGTTGATCTCTTTGGGATACCTTTTTAACTATACGGCATATAAATATGTATTAAATATATGTTGGAATTTCTCTCAAGGAAGTGAAGCCACCTCTGTGCTGTTCCAATCTTTGCTACTTGCTTCAAATAACACAAAGAACATTTTTGTGCTGCTTCAACAGGAAATAGCAAGCAAGTACTTGCCTTGAGGTAGTTCATTGAGTTTCAGAATACCAGCAGATAGACGTGTTCCAAAAAAAGAGAAAAATTTGTTGGAAGAAAATAATAATAATAATAATAATAATAATAACCTTTGAAAGCTGTATTTATCTGTGGTGAGGAATTTCCATCCCCCCTGAACTAAGCCTTTACAAATGCAATGTATAGTATATATGGCACTAATGGATTCCATACTTCAGCATTTATTTCACCAAATATCGTGCAGGGAAAAATAGTTGTCATTTAAGCAGCTGTAGTTTGCAACTATGTAAGTCCTAGACATTAAAGCCACCTAAGCCAGTGTAGAGGTGTGTGGGAGAAATTCTGTAGTCTTGGTGGCATTCTTTCATTCATTAATTTTTAAAATTATCCATGGGGTGTTGCAGAAGTGCAAGTTATGATTTAAATATACTTCTAGGAGTCCTGTTTATAAAAAGTATATACACTTAATTTATATATGCAAGATGATGATTTTATTAGAGAACTGATTTTGTTTTCTCCAGAGGAATGGGTAGAATCTAGAGAAGGACAAACTTCAATTTGGTTTAAGAAGCTTATATCTGACAGAAATGTAGTTGGATCAGACCCTTCTGTTGTGATCTACCATGACTGCTGAGCAATGATGAAAAGTTTCTTTCCAATAATAGACTCTCCTTTTGGGACTTGTTCCATTCGACTATATAGGTGAAAGCAGGGAGGAAGATTGTTTTAATAATGAGTCCTCAGTGGTCTAAATGAGTGCCTTCTATTGGCATGGATTTATGTTTTTAAGTTGCAGTGGTTCCCATAACATTGAAACTGGTTAGGAATTAATTACAGCGTCAGTTTGGAAATATAAAGTCTATTCAAGCAGAGGCCATTACGCTGAAATTCTCAATTCCTCCATGGAATTCAGAGAACGTGAATTAACTTGTGCTTGGGTGCACTCCTTGGTGGATTAGTGAGGAAGTAGTTAAGGGTGATTTTAAATTGATTTTATATATTCTACTGTTCCTCTGCCTCTTAGAAACACTTCTTCAAACCACTTCCAGTGTAACCTTTTCACCCTCCCTCAACTGTAAACAAAAATAGCATTCAGAATCTCTACCCCAAAAGGAATTCAACCCAAGATCACGGTGCTTCTCATATGTGTTCTAACCTTCACCCTACTTTTCTTGATGTAGCTTTTTAAGTCTAGGGCTGTACACAATATTAGCCATAATTGGAATTGACAACAGAAAACTACAGAAGGCAATTCACTTAATCTAAGTTTGTTGTGAAACTGAAAACAGAGTTCTGCTTGAATTCTCTGTAGATTTCCTGGGAGGAAGCATTCTGTCATTTTCAGGTGAAATTTGTTCACAAGACCTTAAAGAAAAGGTCTTGCTTTTATCTGACTCTTACAGAAGTCAATGAAAGAGACTCCACTGATTATAACAACCATTGGAAAACTGTCCTATCCAGAGCTACATTGTAGACTTCTGTTTCTGGACAATTGCTTTTCCTCAGTAACAGTCCAAGAAGAGATTGATGTAACCACACAGGGAAGACAGAGAGTGGTGAGTAAGAGGGAGCTCATCCCAAAGAGCAACTGAACAAAGAGGGAGTGGAACATGAGAATTGCTATGCTTTGTTACTGCTCATGTGCTGAACTGATAGGTTCAAGTAAGTCAGCATTCGAAGAAGGAGGCAAATGGAGAACAGACCTAATAGATACGGTTAGATGTAGGGCTCATCTTTCTGTAATATTTTTAACTTTGTCTTCAAATGCTGTTTGTGCTCAGATGCTTTTACTACTATAAAAATAGTACATCAATTTTTCCAGGGGACACAAAAAACTTGCATATCACTGTTCAACAACTACCTGTACCTCTACCCTCTTTTTTTGTTCAAATAGTCTACTTTGTGTTTGCTTCAAATCTTTTATGTACCAAGGTCAAAATACTAATGACATGTACCCACAAATCCTAAATGATTTCAACGGGGTTGTCTAGCTACAGTGTCAGCTAGACCATGTACCTATGTTAGTTTCTCCATTACAAAAATTCCACAGTGATAATTGAACCAGATGGATACTAAATGAGAAGAAGACCTTATATTTTAGATTTGGCTGCACCAGGTTTCAGATTTAAATAGGTTGCTTGCAACTATCATGAGCTAATACCTCAGTCAAGGACATTGCACCCAAAATGATAGCTACCAGTCCTTCAAAACCCTAGGATAACAAGTGCATGGGGCTTCTGTGATCTCTAAATAAAAAATTAAAACTAAAAATGTGACAGGAACCCATGGTTAAAAGGCTGTTTCAATTGTGAATGTGTGGGTAGTGGAAATATGGAAAGGAAGGCATTAGTAGAGTTGTTTTATACTTGCCACCCATGCAGACACCAATTGATAAGCTCTGACTTTTGTGTCTGACAGTGAAATATTCTCTTGGGAAAAAAATCCACTATTCCCATGGACTTAAGATATATACTGAGATCTTTAACTCCAGTGACTCCAGGCTATCAAGCAAACTAGGTAGTGCATGGTTAAAAAGTTTGTATGCCCCCAATACACTAGAGTCAATACTGCAAAACTGCCTTAGCAGGATTAGCAGCTACACTCTACTTCCCACTCCTCCCAACCCCCAGCTTGTCTCTGCTTCTCTTTTGCCACCCAGCCTGCCAAGCTGCAGGTTTCTTTTTCTGAAACATATATTTCTTTGGAAAAAGTTGATATAAAGGGAGAAAATAATTTTCTTTATCCTTTAATCCTTTATTCTCTTTGCTTTTAAAAGTTTATTTGCTTCCTACGGTTGGCCATCTTGAGCTTCTGCTTCTGTGCTGTGTCAAGACTTGCTTAAGCTTGAAGGTTTTTTAGGCTTGACCAAGCATTGACAGCACTATCACAGGAGCTAATGCTAGAGACTGCCAGTTTGATGGATTAAGTAAACTTATTGAAATCTTTTTTTCTTTAACACTAAAAGATGCCAAGGGCTGTTTCTGTTCTTGTACTTTGTGTGAAACACCCACTGACATTAATGGAAGTCCCATGTGTAGAACTAGAGTAGAACATAGCCCTTAATATTTAAAAGACTTGTCAACGATGTGCATGAAGTAATCTGGAGGTGTGTTGTGATGCTGCTTTGCTCCTCAAAGGCCATTCTCCTCACACATTCCCTGCCTTTTATAGACACTTGCATGAACTAGAGGGCTGATAGCACCAGCTTTACGTAACTTTTTCTTTTTCTGAAAATATTTTAAAACATGCAGTCCCCTTTTGATGTGATCTGCCTGCTTTGCTTGGTCAATAAAACATACGCGATGTCTTTCAGTATGGTTCACAAACAGTCTTGTTTCCTGATTTTGCCATGCTGTTACTCTCTGAAGGAAGAGGAGGAAAGGAAATCTTAACAGAGAAGCCATTTCCAGTGACCTATACATTCTTTTTAGTGTTCGTAAAAATTTGTTCTTAAGTAACTTGCTCTAATGCAGCGGTGGTATACAAGATAGCTAATGAAAATTAAATTATTTCAAATAATACAGTTCACCACCAGTCTCATTCCTATTTCAAATGCACACCACACTTATTTTGTTAGAACCAGGACTGCAGCTCAGTAAGGCTACCAAATTGTTACAGATGGCCTTGGCAGGTTAAAGCTTTCTGCTTAGAGACTCAGCTGCAAAGGCGATTTCTCTGTCTTCCCATAAAAACTTTCTCTCACCAACCTCTTGTTCTTCCTCAGTCATGCCTTTTGAAATTCTTCATATTTACCTGGGAATGACTGCTTGTGCCCACAAAGGTTTTCAGTGGCTTTTTGGCAGGGAGAGTAGAGCTGGTGACATAATTACAAACACTTTCTGAAGATTTTGGTTGTAATTCTAGAAGACTAGGGAAGAAATGAAGAGATATGGGGAAAGAAGGGACTAGGTAACTCTTTCTGTGTTTTGAAGATAATTTGGATAATCGACTGAACTAGACAAAGACGGTGACTTCCAGTATAAAATGCTTATGAATATGGTATTCATTTACCATCATAGTAGACTTTCATGAATGTGACTAGCAAGTTTGCTTATTGTGAAGTATTGTGGAAGCTCTGACAGTATTTTTACTAAAATAAGAATACTACTTCTTGTGAAAATATCTTAAGGATGATGTCCAAATCTGCATACAGGGTACAGTAAAGTTGCTTCTATCTATGTCAGTGATGTGGATCATGACCTAGATGTTCACATGCAGTCCACATAAGATCTGAGCATGTTTATGCAGAAGTCTACTGAAATTAATATGAATTGCTTTTGTACTTTACAGTACTGTGGACTTCTTTGCAAAAATGCACTGGCATCTACATTTCCAAGGGATTTTTAAAGGTATTTTGCCAGAGGACCTTCTGTGCCACAGGCCTTCTGTGCTATTTCTTAAATTTTGACATTTCTGGTATTTCTAAACTGAATCACCTGTGTAAGCAACTGAGAGAGGGGTGGGATGCACCCACTTAAAAGTGGTATATGGTTCTGAAAGCATATATGGGTTTCAGTATTATGACATTTGCTTGGTATGTTTACTATCTTACTATGTTAATGGTTAGTTAACCAATCGTGAGGGTGACCAGAGAAGACAGATGATATAAACAAGTGACAGCACCATTGGCATTTCCATCAGTTTCTGGCAGCACAGAATTGCCCGAAACTGATGGAAACCTAAGTCTCCTTCCCAGACTCTTCACCTTAAAATTGTTCTTCTCATTTACAGAAATTGCTGCAGTGTTTCAGGGTGACAGTAACATTGCAGTGGAAACTGTTTGGTAATTTTAATTTTTTCTTTATTATGAATGAAAGAATGGAAAGCTTACTAGGTCATCCAAAGCAGACTTTGTCCTGCAGATTTCAAGATGTCCATTTGCAAAATGTATAATGAAAGAACATGAAAATGACATTTCTCCATTCTTACTCTGCTTCACTGCGCTCATAGCTGAAATTACTTGTCTCCAAGACAGGTCCTCTCTTTCCTCTGTTCTGCCTTCTGTGCCCTCCTAAACACATTTTAGCTGTGTGAGGCTTATTTTCCTCATCTGTTGCCCTTTTTTGTTCCCCCATGTAGCAGTTTTTGTTTCCTCTTCTATTAGATAAGGCACAGGAAACTTGAAGCCCAGCAAAACAAGGTGAATTTTCTTTAATAGTCTTTATGTAAGTAAAAGTGGTTCTTTCTACTATTCTTTCCTTCCCTTGCTACTGTCCAATGGGGAAGAAAAATATTAAAAATTCACAAAATCAGAGGTGCTGAGGCTGGAAAGGGCCTCTGGAGGTCATCTAGTCCATACCTCCTGCTCAAGGAGGACCACCTAGACCTGTTTGCCTAGGATCATGTCCAGATGGCTATCGAGTATCTCCAAGGAAAGAGGTTGCACAGTTTTTTTGGGCAATCTGTGCCAGTGCTTGGCCATTGAAAAAATATTTCCTGATGTTCAGACAGAACGTCCTGTATTTCTGTGCATGGTCCTTGCCTAGTCACTGGGCCCTACTGAAAAGAGCCGGGCTCTGCCTTCTTTGCTGCAAGGACACATTGCCTGCAAACATTCAACTTGGTGTTCATCAGAACTCCAGGTCCTTTCCTGCCAATTTACTTTCCAGATGGCTGTCTACCAGCAAATACTTATTCACAGGATTGTTACTTCCCAGGTGCAAGACTTTGCACTTCTCCTTGTTGAACTTCAAGAGTCAGTCCATCTCTCCATCCTTTCAAGGCCCCTTTGGATAACTGTTTTTCTACATGGCAGAAAAAACAGGTTAGAATAGGTTCACTTTCAAAACTATTTTTATTATATTTTTTAGTCTTCTCAGAAAAAGCTTTACTCTGTGATGAGCTGTGTTTCTTTGTGAAATCAGGTGAAATTTTATGGTCATAAGAGGAGAAGTAAGTTTCAGCCTTTTCTAAAGGGTTGCTCCATAATTTTTGAAAATTCACAGTCTAGTTGTATGAGAGTAATGTGCCTTTGAACAGAAATGCAAATTTTAGCTTGTGACATAGAAGAGTTCCTTTTTGAAATTTTCTAAGAGTATGTTATTTCTATAATTCTATAATTTCTATATAATTCTTTATATTCTGCAATTTTGCACTTGCTGCGCATTTTGCAGATATGTGTGCATATAACATCCATATAAGGGTTCAGAAAGTATAATCCAATTAATGAATCTCTTTAACATAATTTGTTTGGGACAATGAGTCAAAAAATGCTACTTTAAAATGTAGTTGGAAGAAACTTTTCTGTTTTCTAAAAAGCACATCTTAAAGTACATAGAATAAGATTAATTTTATTGTGTTGCATCACTGGTGTAATTTGTTCTGGGCATTTGATCATATAAAAAAAGCCTGACTCTCAGATGCAATGTTTCCATGGGCCTCTCCTTGATGAAATCCATCTGGATTTCCTGGATGGGGTCTCAGTCTCCCCTCTTTGAAAACACTGAGAATTTTATATTTTGGTGGATGTGGAATTTGATCTTTTGTGCAAATTACAAACATCGGTCTTTGAAGATGTGTTTTGGTGTTTAGGCATTTTAGCCTATATCTCTAAACAGAGGTCCATACTATTTAACATCTGTTTTTCTTAGTGCAGGTCAAAAATAGATAGGTAGTCTCAAATGGGTGAGTATAGACACTGTAGTGGTTTTGGTTTGCCAATTTGAAATTTTCACCAATTTTGAGATTTCCCAGCCAATGCACCTACTTCTTGCTGTGAGATAGGATTAGGAGAAAGGCAAAGCAGGCTCAAAACTTCAAAAGAGTATAAAGAAAAATTTATTAACCATAACTAAAAAGGGAAAAAAAAAGTAAGAATCAAAACAAACCCTTCAGACCACTCCTCCTCCCCCCATAACCTTTCCCTTGAACACTGACAATGTAAAGAACCAAACCTAGAATTTCCAGTCAGTTTATCACCTCTGACATAGTCTTTCTACAGCTCACTCAGGGAGAGAAGTCCCTCTTGTTAAGGTTCTGGAGACTTCTCCATGAGAGGAAAAAACCAGTTCTCTCGTGGCTCTCTCACGACTAGCAGCTGCCCGGGGAAAATCTGCTATCGTGAAGTCCTTCCCATTTCCACAAGCCTTCCCACAGCTTGTCGATGGGCCACGTCAACTTATGGAGTATTATTTTAAAGATGAGCAGTTCAAAGGCAAAAGTTCTCATTATCTATCTCTAAAATTATCCTCATCCCTGGGAACAGAGATCTGCCCCTTCTCCTGTGGCAGCGGACTACTACTCTCTCTCTCTGTTCAAACTTCTCATGGGATCACAGCTACTTTCACATCTGCTTACTTCAGCACGGAGGCTTTTGCTCGACATCAATTTGAACACTTTCATCTCCCCATAATTTCATGCGTTACAAGGAAAAGAGTCTTTCTCCATAGCTTACAAGAGGATTTCAACCTCAAGAAGGCAACTTCTCATCCCTCCCATCTGGGACTTAACTTCCTTCTTCACTGACCATCACGTCTCATGTGGTTCCTTTACATGCTTGCATCTTGTTCCTTTCTCTCACTCTGGGGAGGACTGAAACACTGAAAGGGTTAACATGTCGAACTGGGTGTTCCCAAACGGCTGGAGCTGTGGCTGGGGGAGGGCTGCGGGAAGCAGTTTAGATCGGATCAGCCAGGCCCGAACTCAGCAGCAGCCCAGGATGGGGGTTCCTCCTTCCCCACCTTGTCCGATGGATAGGGGTAACTCCTATGGAGCCAAGTCTCGGGGTTGGCCCGGGGCTGCTCCCGGGGGGCCAGTGGGGCTTGGCTGGGCCCCTGGCCAGGCCGCAGCAAGCAGCCCAGATGTTAGCAAGGCAGGCTCCATCCAGCCCGGGGAACCCCCCTCTCCCTGCCTGGCAGCTGATGGGGGTAGGGGGAGGGGCAGGCGGCCCAGGGGAGGAGTGCCCGGGGGAGGAGTGCCCAGGCCGGGGCAGGGCCGGCTGGCCGGGCCGAGACACAGGCCAGGCCGCATCTTGTTATCTTCTTGCCGGCCGGGAAAGAAAGAGGAAGTTGCCGTTTTTTTCGTCTTTAACGTCTTTAACACTTTCTCACAGTGGCGTCTTGCTTTTCACTGGCTCACCCAACTCTCAGTTACACACAAACCTTTTGCCTCACTTCCCAAACTCTTCCCCTTTCAAACCAGGACAGACGCTCAGGATTTGTCTTGGTTGTAATCATGCAAACATGCAGAGAAATTGTGGACAACATCCATTCCAGGAGCAGACAAGGGTATGCTGTATTAATGTCTGAATATGAGAAAAATAAAGGAGACAAAAAACCAAGCGAATCAGACTAACTAACCTACCAAAAATTTATTAATCCTTTTCCTGGCCCAAATAGTTCTTGTCCAGCAACAACAAATCCAGCTTGGGTAGGCAGACAATGAGCTTTATGTGTTGTTCCCTTTGTGAGGAAACTATTATCAAATTTCAGATTTAACATTTAATCCTAAATTCAATGTTCTCCTAATCTGTGATATAAGAAAGCATTAGGAAATAAAATGTGGGTTTGCCATAATATCAGGTGACTTCATTGGGAATTGATTGTACTGCATTTGTTGCTCTCCTTTATTGTGGGCCCACAGTTCGTGGTAATGGGGAGTGGGGCTGTGGCCAAGCCTCATCCCTAATGGGCTACAGCAGTGTGGGACAGGAGAACAGTATTGAAGACATGGAGTGCCCAGGTGTGCTGACCAGTCATAGAAGGGTACAGAGAGCACACAGGTGTGATGCATGAACGATGGGGGGTATAAAAGGTTGGGCTAAAAAAACAAGATGGGTAGATGCTTGAAGCCTTCTCAAGTGGTGTGGTGTTATTTTGTATGGGCTGATGTTTTCTGAATTTGTATGGTGATACTCTGTGCTTTGTGGCTGTCTCAACTCCGACATATGCTGTGGCATATGCCGCGACACTTTATGCCTTTTTGTCAGTGTAAGTCTGCTTGCTTCAGTCTCATTTGTTCTGGTGAGCTCAAGGCTAGTAGAGATAGTAGGGGGGGAAAGACAACTTTAACTGTTCTCCCATGAAGCAGTGCCATTGTTGAGCCTGTTTAAGTATGCTCTGTTTAGTGAGAACCTTGAGACCTAGGACCTGTTTTCAAGCACTCTTGTTTATGTTTCCCTGTTTATAAAAACAAAACAACCCCCACAAAAAATGAAAAGACAAGCTTAAAAGATTTAGGAAATTGTGCGAGCAGGTTCCTTGAACGATAGAGTATAAAGCATTGGGTCTTCTGGCTGTCAAATTGATGGCTTCTGCCCTCATTCCACCATCTGAAAAAGGCCAGAGAAACTTTTTCAGGTGCATTTGTTTTCAGGATGTCACTAGCTTTGTTAGTTCTGCATCTTAAAACATTCAGAACTACAAATAGGCTTGAAAAGCCCTGTCCTTTGTGGGTGCTCTGTCAAGCATGTGGTAGTTTCAGAGTGATGCACTCAAAATTTTTCCTGCCTGTGCCTTCCTAGTGTATTTAGTTTCTCATGTTATTTTGGTTTTTTTAGACTTGATCTTCTGTGTTTGCACCAAAGACTACTTGCAAGAGAGAGCCTGGTCTCCAGACCACAGATTTCTCTGGGCAGCAGAGGCTGCCTCCACTCCTTTCAGGTTTCACAGTATTAGGGAGAGGGACAAAGCTGTTTTTTCCTCTCCTCAGCATGCATCCCCTCAAAGATTACCACCCAGAATACTTATGTCCTGGGAGTGCCAGGAATAGAAATGCAACCCAGCATGTTAAGTTTCATACTGGCATTGGCATTTAGAATTGGAATGGACATTTAAGTGCCCATACTGTGCATATTACCACTGCTGCAAAAACAACACTACCGACGCTTCTGGCAGGATCCTCTTAGTCTCTGCAGCAGGAAAAAGAGATTGTGTAAAAAGGACAAATAAATTCCTCTGCTTGCGTGCATAGCCCACTTCTGACTTGGCAATATATTTTGACTGCTCGTTGTAAACTGTATTATCATGCTGTCTTCAGGTGACTGCTACTTTGCTTCTGTGTAAAGATCATATATTTAGGAGCAATATGACTATGCGGTTTGATAGTGTAAATGCCAGATGGCGTGTGCTACTGCAGTAACTGGATGGACACCTTTCAGGTCTGTGAAACACCTAGTAGAGTTTCAGTTGCTATATGTTATAATTAACTCTCAGTGCCTGAAAATGTACCTATATATGTTGCATGTATACATTTGCACATGTACAAAAAGATCATATAGATATACACAATGTACTCCATGTTAGTGTGTATGTGTAGATATATACATGCAGAGTACAGAATATTTGTGTAGGTACAGAGGGATCTAGTAACAAACTATGTGTGCATGGTTGTAATGACATTTCCTTGTATCACATCTATCAGGTTACAAGCAGCTAATAATTTTCTTCTTCTACTCACAGCCGAGCATAATGGCATACACTCATAAATCAACATCAACATGGAACATTGCTTAGCAAATATAAATGTATGTGCATTGCAGAATGATCAGAGATTACAAAAATATATCAGAAGTCAAAAGTAGCTGCTGGAGAAATACTATGTCTTTAGTTTATTGAGATTGTTTGGAGGATCCTAATGTACTGTCACTGAAAGAATAATTTTTCCTTTACAATCTACTTAGCAAAGATTTATTGATCCTTTTCCCCTTCATAGAGAATTACTGATCCATTTTAGAAAATCAAATTTTCACACCTTTCATGAGAATGTGCACAGCGCAGTTCTCTAGGGATTGCCAAGGAAGTTGACTTTGACATGAAATCCCTAGGTACCGTGCACGAATGCCTATAGTCTCATCACTGATTTGTTGCATAGGGTGGTAAAATACTTTTATACATTTATAGAGAAATGATTGCACTGCAAGGACTTATTTTTCTATGCTAGTGGATGTATTCAAGGTCCTGTTATTTGTGTAAACAGTGTTTTTCAGGGGGATTAGTTCTTCTCATCTCTGATGTTATGAACAGTAAGGTAAGATAAAAGTTGTTGAAATTCATGTTGCAAAGCAGTACAGTACTGTAGAATTTTTCAGTGTGTGTGAATAACTTTCTTCAAGATGTCTACTCTCTGTCCTCATTATTGTAGTATCCCAGGTAGCTACGCATTACGCATGTTATATTGAAGTCTGCATCATAATGAAGGTGATTTATTATAATTAAAACAGCATGGAGAGCAGCTTTTGTTAGACATATTGTTTCACAGGAGAGCTTAATAAAGAGCATTATTATTAGTTATAGATCTGTGTGAAGGATGTTGTTTACTGAGAGTTATGTGAGTATTAGTCAAAGTCTGAAGTTGCTCATTTGAGCTGTCCACTGGATGGGGAAAAACAATCCAAAAACCATTCAGCACAGTAAAGAGAAGAATTTTAAGATTGGAGGGGAGAGAGAGAGACAGAGAAAAGGAAATTCCGAGTGCATGAAGTGTTCTCTGCAGGAGCAGTTCTAGAATACTTTATTACATATCTACGGAGACAATGGCATGGACTGTAAGTAGCTCCTGTCTCTCAATATAATGCACATAAAGTCGGGGTCAGATTGGGTTCGCTCTGGGCTTTGATGCTGTAGAAGGTCACCAAGGGGATCGATGGACAAAAATGAGACCCGAGTTTCATGCAATCAATGAGATTTTTCTGTTTAAAGTGGACACTGTGTGTGAGTCTCAGAGCTTCAAATGTGCTTTTGCTCAGCTTGAGCAGATTGAGAGAAAGCTGGATTATAAATGTGTTGTTTGTTTTAATAGCTGCTGGCACAAATACTGCATATCTAAACAGTTTAGTCTGACGAATTCTATTATGAAGTTGCATGAGCTGTGAATAAATGGACAAATTAGCAGCTACTTTGAATGTTAATTACACTGAGTTTTTATTCTGTTTCTGTAGAGTTCTAATTGCCTGGCATTTAGATAATGCTTAAAATATGATTAGAGAACTACTTAATAATTTGGTTCAAAATCATATGGGATTTATTTGTTCTATAAAAAAACACTTTCTACTATTAATTTTCTAGTCCTCTATACTCATTATAGTCAATTCCTTAATTTCTTTAGAAATTGTTCACATTTCCACAGATTAAAACAAGTTCTTATCTGCCTTTGGTTAAGAAGCTTCATTCTTCTGAGTAGCAAATGGATACTTGGTACAGGATTGCTTTGGTGATTTTATCCTTAAAGTTTCTAGGCAGGTGAAAGATCATAAGTTGTTTTTACTTTTTGTAAACAGTTATCTCTGTAGGAAGAGGGAAGCAATCAGGAAGAATGTGATCAATGAGTCTGACATAGCTGTAACATAAGTGACAGCAAATAATTGACTGATATGGAGGAGGTTTATCTCTGTCTTGAAATAGTTAAGGAATTAAAGTAAATTATAGGCCAAGTTTTAATCACTGATGGATATGATTTTAACTACTTTGCAGTTGATGGAGTTGTTCCAAATTTGCACTGCCCTAACAGCTCCATGTCCTGACACTGTTTTCAATTTCAAAGCAAGTCAGCTATCGGGCTGCACTTTGTAAATGAGAAAGCCACTTGAATCTGGGATTTAAACTATCTGATTGTACGGTTTTAAGAGCTAAAATAGCTAAATACTCTTCTTCCCCACTCCCACTGTTCTTTCAGTAGATTTCAGAGAGGTAAAGTATCCTGTGTTTTCTGAGATTCTGTTTCATAAATTGGAGGGTTCAGATATTGAAGATTGTTTATCCCACATTTCTGCATAAGTAAATGCCCACCAGTGTCTATGAGGGAGGAAAGGGGGAAGCAGCAAACCTAACCCACTGCATTTTTCAATCTATTATTAAAAATGTCCTTTTAATGACAGTTAATACATCAAATTTATTCCATCAACACAATCCCAAACCAAAGAAACAAACCAAGACTTTGACAGACTTTTTCACATGAATATCTTGAATACAGAGTAATTGTGGTTTTGTGAGAAGATCTTTAGAAATAGTAGTTTTTTTACAGTTCAGGTATAAATTTGTTTGCTGGATTCTGAAAAATGCTGCAAAGAAAAGTAGGTGTACAGAAGAGAACTTAAGCTTCTACGTCAATCTGATTTCTGCTAGAAGGGTCATTTACAATTCAAGCAGAATTTATGTTTACCTCAATTTTTTTTGGTATTTTCATGTATGCCTTGAGTAAGGACACTTCAGCTTCTATTATTCTCATTAAAATGAAAAGCAAAACATCTTGCACCTCAGCTTTTTTCTCTTAATGCTCCTTAGTGTTGCATTCTAGGATGTGTTAAAATTTTTCTAGCTAAGTCTTTTTGATAAAACATAGAAGTTAATGAATTAGTTGAATTTTTAAAATGAGAATATTGACAATAGAAGCCCATTGCAGTAAGCACATTGCACTGGAAAACAGGTGTCTAGCAGTTAATGGAAAGAGTAAGCAATTGCAGGTATCTTATATAAAACTCAAACAATGGCACAACCCATGCACAATGCCTGTAATAATTTTCTGTGGACACACCTGAGTAAAGTATTTCTCTTTGCTTTGGCTGCAAATATAGGAAGGTGAAAAACCATAGAAGTTCAATTGTTAATTTGTAGAACAGCTACCTTTATTTAGCCAATATTGAGGCGTGTACATTTTTTGGACAACAGGTCTGGCATGATTCTCACTGACAAGTCACTGAGAGTTAAATTATGTGCTTTGCAGTAGACTCAATGACTGCCCTTTAGAGTACTTTCTTTGAGTTAAGCCTATGCAGCCTCTTTTGACCTCCTCAGAGACATCAGCTGATTTTTACGGCCACTCCCAACAGGGTTAAGTTCTCAAGTGTTCACTCATGAAAATGTTTTTGAGGTTTATGGTAAAATTCCTGCTTGCAAAAGAAGGAGCAGAGGCAACTAGGTTTCTATGCAAAGATTTTGCAGAATTAGGTGGTGAATTAAGGCATGCTTCCCTGATAAGGTCTTACATATGAGGCTAATAAAAAGATGTTTTTTCAATTCTCTGGTTTAAATGTACTGTATATTTCATTTTGCTTTATCTTCCTAAGTGATTTTGAAAAGGTTGGAAGATGAACTGCGCATAGAACAGCAGGAGTTATGGACTGCAAGGAAAAGAAATACAAATGATCTAAAACTGAGGAAACAGATTAATTAAAATGAAAAATTTTGCACATTGGGAAAATATTGAATGTCATTTATGAGGACTTCACCTTAATATTCACATTTAATATACTTTCTTTTTTATACTAATTAAAGAACGGTCCTAAAAAGCAGTTTTTTAGACTTTTCTCATTTAAAACCCATTTTAAAATACTGGAAAACAGACATGTAAATTGAAGTTTCCCATGGATATTTTTAACTTCTGCAACCTGCTTATTCAACATATCATCCTTGGTCTCGCTGATCTTAGCAGCATTACAAGGACCACATTTTCACACAGATGAACCATTCATGGCAATTTCTCGAATAGATTTGACACAAACATTCTTTTCTTTGATATTGGAGATATAAGCTTTCTATTTTTGACCTATTTTTTTTCTCCTGACCAACATATTTATTGAGACTATTGCGAGGAAAATCCCACTTTCCATTAATATTTCACTTTTCTTGCAGAATTTCAGGTTGATAGAGCAGTAAGAGGGTCTTGGTCAATGTCAGCTTATGTATGGTCATGCATCAATAAAAACAAAACTCCCAGTTTTGTTTAGAATTGCTATTTAAATAAATACACATGTGCAGTAGTTAATGTGTATATATGTATATATACACATTATGATGTGAAGACAGCGTTTTGATGCTGTCTTCATGATTCTACTGATGTATATCAATATGTAGTATTTATTGATCTTTTCTAAGGCAAAATCTTCTCTTCCAGAGAAGGTTTTGATTGATTGTCCTCATCCAGAGTGAATTCTTTCTCCGTCTCTCTAGAGTCTTCAGTAACATTTGCTGTGGATAACAAGCCGACAGAAGATTTCTTTTTGAGGAAAGGATGTAGTTGTATACATGTATTATCATGTTTGAATTTCAAATAATTATTCGATGCCCTTTGCTTTTTCTATCTGAGCAACTTGATATACCAGTTATGCAGAGTCTATAAACTATTGGTAGTGGTATAGATATCTCCTGTCAATCCTTCATTCTACAGAACGAGATGATTGAAACTAATGCACTGCATGGAGTAGGAATGTCTTCTGTGACTTGTGTTGTTTGCTTCATCAGTCAAATATTCATCCCCTATTACCCTTTAAATGAAATGTTTCAGTTTTAAGAATTCCATGCATGTGAATCTATATTAAGAAGGTAGTAAAATTATTAAATACTTTGTATTTATTGATTTTTAATGTAAAAGTGTAAGATACCTTACTGCACATTTCAACAATAGATGTTTATTGCAATGACTCTATTCTCAATTTAGGTCAAGAGATAAGAGTGTACTTGTATTCATCGGGATAAATAAGCTATAAATCCACCCCCTAATTACTGGTGCCAGATGCAAACACCAAATATACTGTAAAGGTCAGGTTTTTGGACCACAGTCAAGAACTGGACATCAGCTCACTTTCTTATGCTAATTTCTACCTCCTTCTATGGTCTAAATGATCTCACATTTTATCTCTAAGTTCCTTCTAGTTGCTGAATGAGATAAAAAGAAAACGATGCAGTCCTTAATCTTTTGTCTTCCCTTTATATACTGAAATGTTCACCACAGAAGCCTTAAAAGGAAAGATAGGAATGCCAATCTTATTTCCTGGCATTCTCCATTAACTAGATCTCTTGGTTAGACTCAGTAAGATGCCCATGTCTCTCAGGTTACCTTCCAAAAAAAATCTCAGACTGTCTTGAACACTTCAATAAAAGCTACTTCCCCACTTCTTTCCATGTTATTAGTTGGTTTGGAGTTTTTTTAGACCAACAGTAATTCTCCCCCACAAAGCTTTGTGTGCGTGCCTTTAACCATCCTGAAGAATGAGACTGCTGTTACAGAGTTAATTCCCTTTTCTGGCGATCTAAACTAAAAAAACATGCTTGGAGGCTATTCTGCCACAAATGTGTGCTTGGAACAGTGGATGAACCTCAGGCCCTGGCAGAATTCAACTGCCACATCACTTGTATGGCTCCCTGAGAACTGGAGCCTGCAATGTTGACTAAAGGGAGGTCTTTGCTTCATGCCAATTCAAGACAACTTCACTTAGTTTTAAGCTGCGGTCTACCTCTGGATGGCAGTACGGTCACTGTGAACAGGTCAGAGCTCCTCCAGTTTTCTCTTGGGAAGTACATATCTGGCAAATTTGTTTAGTCTTCACTCATGCTAGGGGTGTGGTTTGCCTTTACCTCAAGCTTTCAAAATTTGACATAAGCATTGAAGTCTCTAGGCTGAAGTCTATTGTTTTTAAGGTTTGCAGTCCTTTCGTCCAAGTGAGTGATCTGTTATAGTTGCTCAGCATTTTGAGTAGCTTCTTCTTTTTAATTGGGTTTTATTACAGTACCTGATCTGAATGCTCTCCAAAAGTTGTTGAGAATGTAGAGAAGGAACTCCTCTCCGACTAGCTATACTTAGTTATAGTCTTATTTGCTCACAGTTTATTTCTTTTGGTAGATTTAAGCTCTAGCATGTTAAATATTTTCACGTATATAAGGATATTCAGTGTTGGTAATAAGTTTTCTTGAGCTATAAGGAAACTGAAGGCATATTAGTCGTAAGTTTTTACCCCTCCCCTTGTGAGCTGCAAGCAGGAATCGCCTGACAAATTTTCCTAAAGTTTAGTGTAAATTTTTCTCTTTGTTATTTAGAATGTATCTGGTTTGTTAATTTTTTTCTTGCAAATAAATGGTGCAAGCCAAAGCAATGGGATTTGAAGCAGTACGGGGAGATAAAAATGTGACTTTGCTGTGAAATTATGATTTTTGTGCTCCAAGTTGAAATTGTTATCTAGGTAATATATATGCACATTATTGTTCTTTGTGAAAAGTATCATATTAGTATAACCCTGTGTAAAGTCAGATTTTACTATTGTATCTATGACACCAACTGGGATACTAAAAGGGACTCACCTGTGCATTGTCATCAACAATGTTACAGACCGTGTTCCACTTTCTAGTCTGCCTTTTCAATCTCATTGCCTTAAATGAATTACATTTGAAGAGCCCTAGTGACGGCAAAAGGTTTAGAATAGGTGTTTCTGAGGTCATAACTAGTTAATGATGTTAATGTCATATACAAGGCAGGAGAGAACCCCCTTTGATAGTGAGATCCTAGGTTGAGTCTGTAGAGACATTTAGCAGGAAACCCAGTAAAACTTTTGAATTATTTTTGGAGAGGAAAATAAACAAAACCCCATATGTTCTTGGACTTTTACATTCATTGTCAGTGCAGTGTTTTATAATTTTTCATTGGATTATAGTGCAAAAAGTATTTATCTGACTCAGAGCAAGTTTGAGGTGAAAGACTTTTGGTGATATAGATTAGAAGACACCTCAACTGTGCATTCTTGTGTTACACATTTTTCTATCCAGTAGATCTTTAAATGTCACAGAAGTGCTTTTTCTACTTATTTTGATTTCAGTATGTATGATCAGTCCAAGGGTACATGCTTGAAGCACCAGTTCATACCTGGTTCAAATGTCTACAATATCTTAAAGCCATAATTTAACCACAGTATAAATAGGGCTTTGTTTTCATCACAGCAGTTCAGTTACTCTGTCACAAAAAAACCCCAAATTTAAGATATCTGGTTGGGCTTCTCATACTCTTTCAGTATGTTGTCATTTTTTCTTAAGAGACTGCTAGGGATGTATACAGACACTATTTCAGGTAGGAGAAAAAATCTGTATAGATGGAGTGACTTGAGTCACATGGGGTGATCTCTAAACATTGGGGTTGGAAGCCCAGCATAAGTGTTCACTTCTCCATGTGATAACTCTTCTTTGTTTGTGGTCTTCCAGATCCCTTTGATATTAAAGGAAATGTGTGTCTTTCCAAAGCTTCACCTTACTTGTGATAGTAGTTGTGTGAGAGAGGTGGAACCGAATGCATTTTCATTTAACAATTTCTCTTCATAAGTGCACATTCATTCACTTTTTGTTTTCTCTTCTTGTTTGTAAAAACATAATAAAAAATAGTGGAAGTCTGCAGCTAGAACTTTTCTTCAGAAAACCAGCCCAGCTGAACAATTTGTTCAACTGTTTGTCCGGTTAGATTGTCTGTCCTCCTCCTATTACTCAGTTGCTCTGCTGGAATCAGACATGTTGGGAAATGATGTAGAGGTGAGAACAGTTCCCTGAGTGAAGCTTTGTGCAGCTGGCTATGTGAGACTTCTGCCTTATCTAGTAGTTTAAAGCATTTATAATTTTAGATTTTGATGTGGTGAAGTCCAGGGAATTGCTGCTTAAGCATGCAATTCATGTTAATGCACCCCGATCCCTGGTGAGTTGCCGATTAATCTAAGTGGATTATAGCATAGTCTCTCAGTAGCTTTTCCTTAACTGATACATGGAACAGAATTTAATGTTTCTTTACTCTGAATATATGACCTTAGAAAGCCAAAAAGGAGTCCATCTGGGTTTTTTTTTTGTTGTTTTTTGGTGCTTTTTTAAAAAATATTATTTTTCCTTTGTTTGTTAACTTCTGTTCCATACAACACATGGACTTGAAATAAAATGAGATTGGTATTCAGTGCTTGATACTCACAGTCCTCTAAAATTGGGATTATTCCCCTTCCCCTTTTCTCCCCATCCTGCTCTCCCCTTTCCCCTTGCCCTGCAAAGTATTCCCTTTGGAGTTCAAAGCGTATGAATTTCTAGGCTTCCCACATGAAGAGGCAGTTTTGAGCTCAACAGAATTTTTGTTGTGTGTGTTAGGATTTGAAGCTGAAAGGTGAGCAGAGAGAGGTTTGGAAACTGCTGGTAGAATTGTACAAGTAGTGTTACTTACGTGGAGACTAGAGTTTGTCTTTTCTGCTGTACTTTGGTGAGTTACACAGGGAATATTTGCACATATCTTGGTGCTGCACAACTGATCTCCTATCCTAGCTAAGTATCAAGTCTGAGAACATTTAATGCTTTTGCTATTTTAACTGTACAAGTGAATCAATTTTGTGTAGAAGTGTTTTGATTCCATGTAGGAGTTGCTGGTTATCTTTTATTAGTAATTCTCTATGTAGGCCTGTGGGTATTCTACTTTACATTCTCCTGGAAACAGGCAAATACTTTGTGATAGTCACTTAAGTGGCCTTATTGTGCTCCCTACAAAGATGCCCTACTTGTGAGTGCAAAATTGGTAGCACATGCTTACTGGGGAAAAAAAAAAAAAGCTTTTTTCAAAACCGTCGCTGCTGCTATTGCAGTAATGGGATATCAAACAGGCAAAATTGTATGTGTTGTCAGTGTCTGCAGTATAATTTCATTGACTTACAATGTTTAAAGTGAAGGCATGGTGGTAAGCTTATGTAAGGTGTCACATTGAAGTAATCACATACCAACTTGATTTTATGGCAAAAGAGAACATTTTAATATCCACATATAGTCTGAGGACACTCCAGCTTGCATGAAAACACAGAGATCAGAGTCTATGATTAAGCATTCAGATACTGTAGTGCTGAGAAATACTTAAATAACCCAACAAATAAATGAATGAAGTAAATATGGGTAAAAGTAAATATGTGTAAAAGTAAATATGAAAGCTGATTTTAATCTGTGAATAAGAGTTTGGTCTAAAACCAAAAAAGAAAATGGCAAAAAAGGGGATGGTTTAATTTTTCTTACCCCACATGTAGCCACTTTATTTAGTGCTTGCCTAAGTCTCTTTGCTTATGCTTTTATTTTGCCAAGATTTTTCTTCAGCAATGTTCAGAGTAATGTTTTAGGTTGGAATCAGATCATAACAAGGATCCTGTGTTTGAATGCAGATGAAGCACGTGAGCTGGCACTGTCAGGCCTGTGAGTTGAGCAGAGCTACCTGTCTGTGTGAAATGGGAGCTCAAGCAAATGTCACAGCTGTGTGGGTTCTCAGCTCATTTTCCTAAGTTGTAGATCTGAATCATAGTACTTGTGCTGGCTGGCTGGAGGCAAATTGCTTTGTAGCAGCACACATGATGCTGTGTTTGGATTTGTGACTAGAACAATACTGATGACACCCCAGCGTTCTGGCTATCACAGAAGAGTGCTTGCACAGTGTCTGTGTTAGAGACATGCAAGAAGCTGGGAAAGGACAGTCTCTCTGTAAAGCCTCCCTGGAGAAAGACAATTTACAAGAGTTTGTAGTGATAGGAAAAGGGGAAAATTACTTCAAACTGAAAGAAAATAGGATTAGATCAGATAGTAGGAAAAATTTCTTCATAGAGAAGTTGTGGATGCCCCACGTCTGGAAATGTTTAGGGCCTGGTTAGCTGGAGCTCTGAGCAATCTGGTCTAGATGATCTTAGTGTCGCTTCAAACCCAAATTGTTCAATTCTATGATACTGTTGGGATGTCTGACTCCAACTGAACAAAGGGATATTCCATACATATGATGTAGTGTTCAGCAATAAAAGCAGGGAGAAGGAAGGAGGAATCTGGGTTATTTGTGTCTATGGTGTTTATCTTTTCAGGTAGCTGTTATGCACAGTGAGGCTTTGCTGCCCTGGAATTGGCTTGTCAGTGGGAACTAATGCTAAAAATTCCTTATTTTGGTTTGCTTGCATATGCATCTTGTTTCCCTTATCACACTGTCTTTGTATTGATCCACAAGCAATGCCTCCCTCTGTTTTCTCCTCATCCTGTGAGAGAGGGGAGTGAGTGAGTAGTTGTATGAGTGCTTGGCCACTAGACATAATAGCTCACCAAAACAGTGCAAATCTTCAAGAGGGAGCAACGACTGTAACCACAAGCAAGAATAAATGTGTTGGAAGAACATTTCAATAGGTTTAAAAAATAAGAGCCACCTACTGGGACTTTAAGGGTAGTCATATTGATAACTTCTTGGAAAGGGAATATTCCTGAGGAAAGTTCAGTGGTAGGAAGAAAAGAAAAAGTAATGCAACAGGATAGGGTCTGATAATAGCAGACATGAACTCCTGTCTTATTTTCTTGCCTTCCTTCTCTGCAATGAAGATCTGCTTTCCTAATTCTTCTTGAGCTCCTTAGGCTGAGAGAATGGAGGCCATGCAGTGTAGCAGTCTGAGTACTAAGAGAGCAAGGTGAAAGCATCTTTTACTCCTAGAACATCCATTGAAGTTGTCCCAGTGTTGCAATCAAGGTCTGCAGCAGCTCTGTGAAATGTATCAGAAGTGCCATCAGGTTAAGAAATGAGAGATGGATTTTTCTTGAGGTAAGGAGTAAATTGTTTAAGTATGCATTGCTAGATTATTTCCTCAACACGTGAGAAAATGGGTATCTGTAGGTATTGAAAGCAAGTAAATCATTAAAGGAGTAGGTTAACAAAAGGAATAAATAGATGAAATTATTAATGTTCCACTTAAATATAGTGGAATTGTCCTAGCAGTAAATATAATTCAAAGTTTGTGAGTGTAGTTTGAGGAAAAGTTAGTTTTTATGAAACTCTAGGTTAGATGTTATTAAATCTTAGAAAAGCATAGAGCAAGAAAGAGTTCAGTAAAGACTTTGTGGGGATAGGGTAGATTAATTATGCAAATTTTTAGAGGTCAAAATAGACACCCTTTCCCTGCTCTCTCCTTTGCAAATTGGTTAAAAAATCTATAGGGATTAGGTGACTTGCCTGCCAATGCATACAACTTCAGTGGCAACACTGAGCCTCCAAGAGGCCAGCCCTCCTAATATAAGCATCTGTGGCAAATTTCCTCTCCTGCAAAGGAAAGACTAGTTTTTGTTATAAGAGGACTAACAGAAAGTTCAAACATGGTTTGAACACTGTATGGTCTTGCAGCTGTGCTAGTATACTCAGGCTTGCTGAAGGAAACCCAAGTGGCTCTTTGGTTTTGCATATGCAAACTATTAATACATGTAGTCCCTAGGTTCAGAAAACTAGTGATAAGTATGGACATAGGAATGAACTTTGCCCTGAAGTACAAAACAAGCCTACTTTCTTCAATATAAATTCCAAACACACAGTACCAATTTTCATTGGGACTGACACATGAAAATAACTTACAATGAACAAAAATTGTGAGATTGTGATCAAAACTCATATTCTGTGTTTTATTACTCTATTTTTGTATTTTTAATCACTCTGAAGTTATTAATGGCTTATTAATAGTATTTTAATATTAATGGCTTATTAAATAGTTATTAATGTTCATTTTGGGGATGCTAACATTACCAAAGTGGTTGTAGTAATGATCTGCATATTTGTACATGGGTTGTGCATGCAAACAAAAGAAAAAGAAAAAAAGTGCAAATTTTGCCATGTTTTAAAATAATATTAAGAATTTGAAGGAAACTTTTATTTTCAAAAATGATATTTATTAGTTGTTTTTAAAAAATAATGTGAAGTTTGTAATAGGTTGAAAAGTAGGTTCAAAAGTAATTTGAGACAAATAGTATTGTAAGATTTTTTTATTTTATTGATTTTTTTTTTTAATAACTAAACTACATTTAGGGATACCTATTGATATGTTGTTATTGATTGCAATGACAAGAAAATCAGTGCCCTTAAATAGATCTCAGTGATTTTTCATGAGGAGAATTGAGTATGTGTTTGTCTCTGTTGAAGCAGATGGCAGCAATTAAAAAGTCTTAATTGGAAGGAATCAGGCCTGCTAAAACCTTTTAAATATATATAATATTTACATGCATATATGTTGGTACATAAGATATACATGTCATAAACAATAATAAGATCTTTGGAAATATTTTTCCCCTGTCAAAACAAAAGGAAATCAACAGCACTTGTGACTGCTCTCTGAGCAGAACAGTGATAGTTACTCCTTTAGGGTGAAACTGAGCAGCCCAGTGATGTCACCCAGTTTGCAAAAAACAGGTGTTAGCAGCAACATGTTGCTATAGTTGCATGTTTTGATTTGCTCTCTGATCGGATTTTTCCTTCCTTAAAATACTGTTTGTTTTGAAGGTGTTTCCTTGAGAAACAATAGGGACCTAATGGTAAATCATTGTATGGCAATTTTTTTTGTTAGAAGAACAACAAACCCTCCAAAAACCCCCAGCCAAACAGTATCTAATAAAGAACAGGACTGCTAATGTAGGAAAATAGCAGATCTGAGAAATGCTTCATTCATTGTTTATTGATAATCCAGTTACTCTAGTTGCAGCTAAAATGATTGGTAAATGTTCTGCTCTTTTCCTTTTGTAAAGCATTAAACAGAAAAACTGCTTTGTATTGAAGAGATCCTCCTATATGCTCAACACATAATACTGTTGCTGTACGTAGTGTGTGGCACATCCTACCTTAGTATAATGGACAAGACTTTGGGAGTTCATAAGTATACCTGCAACTTCCAGCAGATTAAGGCTAGTGATAAAAAGGTGAAACATCCTTTGGCCTTCAAGTTCTTTAAGTCCTTATGCAAATTGCATTAGAAATATGAAGCTATGTGATAGTTGAAGGCATGTCAAATTAGGAATACATTTAATTAGAAATTAATATGTTGTGATCTACAATATGAAAAGAAATATGTGGATACCAGGTGTTGATGAAGACCTGGTATGAAGAAAAGTAACCCTGAAGATCTTTTTAATGATTAAAAAAACAATTGCACTCATTCATCAATGAGAAAGGCTTGGGAAATATAAAAAGCATTGCATTATTGATCTGCAGTATTTGTGGTATTATTAAGTATGTTTAGCAGCTGTAGCAGCAGATTTTGTTGTCATATTATCTCAACATAGAAGAATGATAGGAAAACTATTTGAGATTCTTCCTCTTAACCTGGAAGCTGCAGTGCATTTTCTAGTATCGGGAAAAAAGAAAAATAACATTTTAGTCTGTGAGCCTCAGATCAGGAAAAGCTTTCAGTTTCTTCAAAAAATGGGCATCATTGCTTTTCTATACTATGTTTAGAGTAGATAAAAGGAAATTTGAAGGTCCACCCCTAGAAAGTATGATATGAGTAGAAATGCCAGAAAAGAAATAATTTCCCATGCTTGTCACTGAAATTCAAGTGTGCCATATTATGGGAAGCTCCATGAAGAGCAGACTAACTTATTAACCCCATAATATATAAAATTAAGGTTGAGCCATCCTAAGTTTGGATTCAGATTTGGTAAGATGTCGGTCTTGTTTAGCAAGTAAAAGTTAAAGCAGACTTTCTCACTTGCTTTAAGATAAAAAGGAACAATTTTGGATTGAAGACTTTTCATCAATTTTTGATTGTGATATTCTGATGAAATCATAATTTGCCTGATGTGATTTGTTTAAGTATTGTAACCATATTTGTAAAGGATTTTAAAAGATTTGCAAAAAATAGATACTGAACTTCCAAACGGGTCTAGGTTATTATCATGTATTGTATTATAAATTATAGCCATTTAAAAATGGCATTCAATTAAAAACCTGGATGAAACCACACCTAAAGTAATATTATTTTAAAAATCTTCAGGAAAAAAGAATTCTCACTAGAAAATGTTGCTTCACTGCACTATAAGCGATTTTTACCCATTTCAACAAAGTTTACTTTGAAAGTGTGACATTGTGGGTGTTTGATAGAATTTCTGGTGACAGCTAGGGAAGAGATCCATACTGAACTTGGAAGTGACTTTCCTCATGTTGCCGAGTCCACGGCTGACTACAGATGAATCTTGATTTGGTTTTTCCTAGCCCAAATGCAAGTAATTGAATTAACTACTGAGCTGGGTTACTGTTTAACCCATGCTCTGATCGTCGAAAATTCAAGTTAAGGGTTTCTTTGTTTTACATCATGAAAATCCTGACATGTTATGTAAAATTAAGTTTTTGTTTAAGTAAGAGGAGAGGTTTTTTCAATTACTCTGAGTCTCTTCTATGCAGCCTGGTCAAGTTTCTCTCTCATACCTGATCAACATTCAAAATTTGTTCTAAGTTTGGTTTTGGAGTGATTCTGGATGTGCCGATTTCTAAAAGAAAGAAATTTTGCCTGAATTTTAGCTTTGATATTTTTTCACCCAAAGCAATTTCTAGTGTGTGCATGGTTGACAAAGCTGGACAAATGTAAATATAGACAAACTGCATATAATACCATATTTAAATTTCTGGTTAAGCCAAATTATTATCATTTGACTGCTTTGTGGTAGAAATCCTAGTAAGAAATCTTTCACCTTGGAAAGACTAACTTAAATATGCCATGAAGTATTTTATTGTGTTTCTTAATTTCAAAGAGGTTGTTTATGGCCTCTTCTTCTCATGGAGAACAGAAGGATTATGTTGATAAGAGCACACTGTAGCTTCTAGAAGCATCTTTTAGCACATGTAGAATTACCATCTGGAAAGAGAGGCCTTGTGTTTAAGGGCTATTCAAAATAGAAATTGAGCAAATATTAAACAGGAAAAAAGACAAGTTATGAAACTGGCGGGCTTATGAAAGAGCACTTGTGACTTGATAAACAAGTTCATGTCTTCTCATGTGGTCAGTGTGGAGACTAAAACATCACCACACAAAATAATTTTCGGGGTGAACAAGAAAGTTGGGGTTTTTTAATAGCAGGGATCAGTTGGACATCTAAGGTATTGTATTAGGGTAGAATGGTATTTTTTCCATAAGAGTAATGAATGAATAATTTTATAGAACTTTTGTTTTGTTTTGCCTTTTTTTTAATGAAAGGCAATTCAGAGGCTTTCCTCTTCATACTATATTTTTTCCAAGTCTTCTCATAAGTTGGCCCCACAGTATAAAAATTTTAGTTATTATTTCAGACTTGAAATTTTCTGGATTTTTTCTTATGCTTGACATGGCGCCTTCAGAACAGAATTGACAGAGCATTGGGAATCATCCATTACTCTTATGAAGAAAGAGTCAGTCTTACTCCTGATAGGACCATCTCTAATTTCAGATTTAATTGCTCTCCTACAGCATCTCCTTCTTTCAGGAAACCAGATGAAAGAAGAGTAGGAAATCTCTTGGTCTGATGATCTTAAAGGTCCTTTTCAACCTAAATGACTCTATGAAATGAGTGGGAAAGTCTCTTGAAGGCTTATTCCACCATGTTGTTCCCAGTCAAAATTGCCTGTTTTGCCTTTGCTCTATCCTGATCTCTAGGGCCTGATTGTTTGCTTTCACGAAAATGGGTCAGGTTTTGTGTAACTCCAAGAATCTTTAACTAGAAGAAGGCTGATTTCTCTCACCACTCTCAGGACTTGTTATTTCTACTAGTGGCTGTGTGCTATTGTCTGTCATGTGTTTTGAGCAGTGTGGTAGCTTCCCTGAATAGTAGCTTCTCTTGTCTCTTGACCTATGTATGCATACAAACTTTTCCTACATGTCCACAGATAGACAAGCTCCTTTCCAGTAAGGCAGTATGTCATTTAAATGCAGAATCATTATGATTAGGCCAAGGCCAAAATTAAAACTTTTGTTATCTAATTAATAGAGGAAATTTTTGAATGGCTTCACCCTGGTACAAAACTCTAAACAAGAGTTCTTGTAACAAGAAGAGCACTATGATTCTTAAATCAGACTAATAATTGTATCAGAAGCATTAAGGTCAATTTCTAAGACTTTAAAGCAACATTTAGAGTAAAGCTTCTGTGCTGTGTGTACTCTGGCATTAGTGGTCCCTAAGTGTCATGTGTGTCAGGAAAAACACTAGGTATGGATTCATTAGTGCACATATTTCTTTGCCAGCAGGATTAAGAAACAGCGTTTGTGGACCAGAGGTGCAGATGTGTCC
This sequence comes from Irena cyanogastra, assembly GCA_013397155.1. Taxonomy (NCBI): domain Eukaryota; kingdom Metazoa; phylum Chordata; class Aves; order Passeriformes; family Irenidae; genus Irena; species Irena cyanogastra. Next base: position 217,395 of record VWZV01004331.1, on the reverse strand, counting down.
TACAATGAATTATTGTTCCTTACTTTTTCTATGGCAAAACCAACATTCTTTGCTTTTCTTTTCTTTTTTTTGGAGATTGCAGCATGACTGCTGGGGTACGTTTAGAGCAATAAACCCAACTGATTGTAAAATAAATGGTCACCTAGCTATTTACTGTGGGCCAGCCTCTGTGCGCCTATTCCCGGCAGCCTCTAGCTAGCCTGATTAGCAAATTGAAATTCTCTTGTGAACCTTTCAGCTTGGTCTTAATCGGTCTAAGAAATATGTGCAATAGTATCATTAGGGAAAATAGTGAAATAGGGGGGAAAAATATGTTTAGTGAGGGATTTTTTTGGTATGATTTGAAAACATGTTGTAGTACCTCAATCTCAAGGCATAGCAATTCAAGGGACATTGCCACTTAAAATTTAATTTAAAAAAGAAATAAAATTAATTCTATTTTAAGATTCCTGAAGCAACAATTAAAAGCTCCATAAGTTTCTGTAAGCCTTGTTTTTTCAGTCAGATCTGTTATTCTAATTAGCAGTAACCATTTCAATTTCCTCAGAACTTAAGTAAATGAATGAAGGAGACAATCCTAATATTACTGCTTAACTTGAGGAGAATATGTCTATGAAAGAAAGCACCATGGGCAGTGATAGTTTTTTTGACTTTCCAAATTAAATTTTTATACTTCAGTATTAATGTGTATAACTAAGTAGTGATTTGTTAATTAGCTACATTATTTTTAAATAGAAAACTATTTTTAACTGCAACCTGGACACTATATTATGTGAAAATTAATATCACAGGAAAAAACAAAATGTCCAAAGCCACACTAGTATTCAGAAAAGGGAGAAAAAACGACTTTCTTTTTCTGCTACAGAGAATTTAACTAGGAGAATAAATACAATTCTAACTGCAAAAAAGCAGAGACTGTTTTGGGTGATAATATTCATATTGAGTGAGATGAGCTGATGACATATTAGCTTTTTGCTGTAACAGAAAGGAGAGGTAATACAGAAGATTTTAGTAAGCTGAATATGAGTGATATAGGTAAGAGACATAAATACGTAAATAGAAGTTCAAGATCAAAGTAGTGATGAGAGATCAATGATCATGTATCAGCTTGTTTGTCTTGCTTATAAACATCCATTCAAAGGTGGTGGTACAAGTGGCTGTGAAGAAAATGAGGTTTTTTCCCTGTAACTTTTCCAGGAAAATAAGAGCCAGCAGGTAGAAATGGTCAGAGGCTAGCAGGGGACAAAAGGTTGATTCAAAGTAGTTTACCTAAACCAGTCTATGGATAGATTGGGATGGAAATATCAGCACATTAGTGACAGCAGATAAAACAATGTTAAAAGAAGAAAGAATCAAAGAAGGTTGTCTGTAAGAGATCTTTATTTATGGAAAAAAAAATTAATACCTCTAGAAGCAATAAGATCAAGAAAGAAAACTTTTTCATAAGAAGACCAAGGAAGAAGTAAATCCTAAATTTCACTGGTGTTTACCAAAAAAAGAAATCTAATCCTTTTCCAATAGAGTCTTTTTAATGTATTCCTCACACAAAAGCTAAGCTAAGGTACAGCTTAGAACGGCTTTATCCAAGTTTGTGATTGTGCTCTCTCTTGGTTAAAACATTTAAAAAGCTACAACTTGAACAAATTTTTAGTGCAGTCATTGGAATAGTAAGTAATTACAAAGTGTAAATTGTGTGTTTATTAGTAGAATTTTGGTGTTTGCTCTCAAATAAATTCATTGTATTCACTGTGCACACATTCGCTGTGCAATATCATGATTGGGGGTGGGCATTTGGCCAGGATTTATTTCATGTTTTGGAGAAAAGCAGAAATTTGATTTCTAATACTTCTACGGTGGGAGGGAAAAAAGTCTGTGCAAATTAACTTCAAACTAAGGGCAAAATAAAAAGCAAAATAAGTGATCCTATTTTTTCTCTGAACTAGAATTTAGAAAGTAATTACATTCAGAGCAACAATGTTTATGGTGCAGTAAGTACAAAATTTAGACCAGTGGCTAAATCAGTACATGAAGCCTTTATGAAGCTCTATTATCACCCAAGTCCTACATTAAGGAAGAAAGTAATTCATTTTTAGATTTCTGCCTAGGGCATGTTTGACACAAACCCTATACAGTTTCTTTTAAAAGCTGTCTTTGATTACTAAATAGTTTTGTTTAGAAACTGCACCTTTACCCTTAAAGTGCAAAGGCAAAGCTTTTAACGCAGTGATAAATGTTCTCCTGTACTTCATACAGTCCTTCAGATAAGAAAAAAGTAAAGGTTTTAGCTTTTAGAAGAGGGTTTGTTACCAGAACTATAATTTGCATTTGCAAATCCACAGGATTTTTACTATTAAATTAAGCCCAATAGCCAGTTTAAACCATCAGGGAGTGGTAGAGCTGAAAAGTGGTGTAGCAAATACTTTAACTGAATTACAGGAGGTATGAGCCACCCCTTTAGGGAGACACACAGCAGGGAGGACCACTTGCAGCACAAAGCTGTCAGGGAAATCTCATAGGAAACAGGCAAGTCTGGAAGTACTAATGCTAGTTGGACAAGAAATAGATGACAAGTTATATGAGTATCTGCAAGAGATGTGTGTATAATTTGTCACTACATGTGTGGTATATACAGTTATCTTTTGAAAAAGGGGATTGTGATTCCTTAGTTCTCTCACAACTTGAACCCTGAAACTCTGGAGCATTATCTACCTTTGCCTCTTACTTCAAGCATATAAACCCTTTTGACAGAGTTCATCTTGCTGGTTTTATGCATTCTTAGACTTTTCAGTTTTGCATATGAAAAGCTGAAACTTTTGTTTGGCTGTCAGTGAACAGAAGAGCCTGTGTTACAGTGCAAAGTGTAATCTGACCTATAGCACCTCCTAAAAAGCAAATGCTGAGTGTCAAGCCCGCAGAGATCCAGTGCAGAAGAACAGATCCTCACAGTATTAGCTACTAAAGATGTACATGCAATTCCTTGCCTCAGTGCATCCTCTCCAGTGCTGTGGCTCCTCTCTGGGATGGACTTGTAGGTGGGCAGAAGAGGAGAGGGCTGCTGGGCCTGCAGCTGTCATAGCAACTACTCCAGAATTTTTTGAGGGAGGTCATTAGGAAATAGAGGAAAGAGCCCTTTGATCACCAAGGGATTTTGCAGACTAGGCCACTTGCTGTGCACTAGAATTACAATTTATTATGTGTTTTGCAAAAACAATAGTTTTTAATCATGCACAGTTCACTGCAGAACAGATGTGTTTTTAAGCATAGAAAGCAATTGAAGGCCTGGCGATAACCTGAAGTTTAAAAATGTCCAATATTAAATATGTTTTTCAAGGAAACATACCTTTCCTTAAGTCATCATGTAAGTGTTTAGTTTAGTCTTCATGTAGACTAGAAATTTGGACAGTACCTAATCCATCTGCTTATAGAGAAAGTTATCATTCATTTACCACCTCACAGAGAGAGCTACCCTGGGGGTTAACTACAGGTTCTTGTGCTGCCTGAGGGAAGGGGCAGCAGTTTATGTTAATTCACTTTTTATAGTCCTTTCCTATGTGTTTGCAAAGCTGTTTTAAATTCACTGCTAAAAGTATGCCCAGCCATGTGAGTGACTATGTTGATGTTTACTGCAGTGCAGGTCTCAGCGATACCTTGCAGCAATGAGTTCCACAGATTTTCCACCACCTACTGTTTGGAAAAAGCTAATTTATTATTATTAGATTTATGACTTTTTCCCATTTCAGTGGAGACACCTTTTCTCCTCAGATGAGTTAGGGTGAATAGTTTCTGATCTACATTTTCTCTCTGCTGTTTACTTTCTTGTATCTTTTGATCATGCTCATTCTTAGTCACACTTTTCTGTAAGCACTCCCAGTCCTTTCGATCAGTTTATCATTCTTACAGCACCTTTTTTCTGATGTATCTTTCTTAGATGGGCTAACCAGAAATGAACAAAGTACTTCAGATGAGGCCGAATTATTGATAGACATAACAAATAAAATCCTAGCTCTGTTGAAGTTGCAGTGAATTCACTGTCATCAAAGGGCTGAGGTTTCTCCCAGTGCTGTTACATTTCCCACATTATTCTTCCTCCCATTTTTCATACATTCAACTTCAGAATTTGGCAACTTAATCTAGAATCCTACAGATTCCATTAAATCCATTAAATTGCTGTTAGTCCTCAGATCAGGATTTTTTCTCTTTGGACATGATTAGTTCCCTCCCCAAACTACTTTGATGAAAAAGGTCAAATTTTGTCCTGATTCACATTTATTATGGATGTTAGTAACAAATCTTGATGTTAGTTTTGTATAGCTGAAGCTGAGAGAAGCACCACAGACTGAAACAATGCTGTTTGTGTTCACACTGACCTTTAGCTGCAACACCTGCTAAAATACATTATGTAGTATATGAAAGCAAACAATTTTTTTGCCTCATTAAATGACTGTCCATAGTACACTATGAGTATGAGGCAAAACAACTCAGTTTTTTACAGTGTCTGCAAAAGAAAACTGTTGGTTTTTTTTTCCTCTCCAGAAACATCTAAGGAATGTTCAGACTGTTGCTGCCTAATAAATACAGTAAATGAAATGTTAATAAATTGACAGCAATTTAGCCTGACAATAACATGGATTGACCAAATTGATTAAATTGATTATGTTTCATATATTTACAATATGTAGACACAAGCCTAATTTATTTTCTGAAGAGTTCAAGGTAGGTATCACTGGTTTAAAAAAGGCAAAACAAAACAATGGAGCAGTGTTTGTGGTTGCTATCTGCAATAATCTAATGCTGACAGAGAGCAGTATTTTATTTAGTAATTAACAGTGTAAAGGGAAGAGAAGCTGTCATGTTGGTTCTTAAGCTGGGGAATGTGATGAAAGATGATATCTGCGATCTCATCCTTTCCACTTGTTTAGGATTGTCAGAATGAGAAATGTCAGCATTATGAAAGCTCAGCTCTGCTCTTGATATGATAAAACCCTTCAAAAGCCAGTCTTTCTTTCCCTCTCCCCCTCCTTTCTCCCTCTCCTGCTTGCACTTGCTTTTTTTATTTATCCTGTTTTGTTAGATGGCAGAAATATAATTCTTTTCTTTCTTCCTATTATAAGCCACCATTTTTGTTTTATTATATGTTTCACAACCCCTAATGCCCTACTGAAAATTACCTTGTTAAATGACAGTGTTTCAAAGCCATGAATCCTTTCCACCATTCCCTCAGAGGTTTGAAACAGTCAACAGACTGTAAAGAATAAATAATAAAAAAGTATTGATTATTTTGATGACTGTGAGATTCAATTAAGTATTAATTTTGCCCTCCAGTGGACCTATCAAGGTATTCAAAAGGGAGGATTCGGCTCAACTAAATGCGTGCTGAGTGCTTCAGCCTTAAATAGGGAGAAAATGTGTTTACCTACAGTATTTGAAGAGGAGTGCATTGATGCACAGAGTCCAATATTTAAGTGCTGTGCAAATTGAGCCCTGGTGACAGTGACATTGTTTTCGGCAATATGAGTATTGACTAAAGAAGAGCATTTGATGACAGCTTAAACTATTTGTATTGATTAACATTTTCATAGATTATCATGTGTCATATCAAATTCACTTTTCAGACATGAATACATTAAAAAACCCACAGGCAAACATCGACCAATGTGAGGACGGGACAGAGGGAACATGCTAGCCAACCTACTTGCTCGCTGGTCACCTGTTCTCTGCATAAGAACCATTTAGGCATGAACTTTGCAATAAATATCTGCTAGAGAGAGCAACAAGGTCACTTGCTCTTTTCCTTTTTTTAGTCTTTTTTTTTCACTCTGCTTTCTGTGCTGTCATGATATTATGCTTATTAATTTGCAAACAGAATAACTGAGTGTGCTCGGAAATAATGCTCGACCCCCAAACGTCCTCAATGAGCAGAAGATAAAACAGATTCTGATCATCAAGAAAAAATTTAGATGTGTGTGTATATATATATGTGTAATGTTTTATGGGGGATATAATGTTGCAAACACAAGAATAATTGCTAACTGTATGTGTAAGTATATTCCCTAATTTTATCTTTTAGAAAATGTTTTCTGTGGTTTTTATTTTCAAAAGAAAAATGTGTGTTTTGTGTCTTGGGAGTATAGTATCCCAATGACCAGAAGAGTTAGAAGAAAACTGTATCTCTTTTAGAAGTATGTAATGAAATGGCTATTTTATGCTGTGTATTTTCATAGAAATGCTGTAATGCTAGAACTGTGTATTTGATTTTGTTAATGTTATACAGCTGAGGATGCCTCTTTAAATCACTGTGGCGCACTCACAGGGGGCTCCTCTTCTGTGGTATCAGAGCATATAGGAATTTCTTCTCTTACTATGCTAAGGACAGGGTGAGGTGTAAAAACATACACACACACACAAAAAAAATCACATCCCACAATTAAAGCTGTGTTGGTTATGTTGCTTTCATAGAAGTTTTTCTCCAAAGCATCCTGAATCTCTCACATGCTAGTTGAGCTTTAATAGGGTGGGGAGTAATGGAAAACTCATTGGATCTGTAATAGCTCTTCACTTGACTGCAGCCAGCAATAACAGCAGGAGCAGCCAGAGATAAGAGAGAGAGAGAGAGTGTGTGTGTGTGTATGTGTGTGTGTGAGAGAGAGAGGGAGTGGAAGAGAGAGTATACGCACACCAAAGCTGCCACTTTTTTCCCCCCTTACTCTTTTTTTCCCCATCCTAGGATCCAATGATAGCTGGACAAGTCAGTAAGCCCTTGCTGTCACTGCGGAGTGAAATGAATGCAGAGTTGAGAGGTGAGGACAAGGCAGCTACTTCAGACAACGAGCTGAATGAGCCCTTGCTTGCGCCTGTGGAATCAAATGACAGCGAGGACACTCCCAGCAAGCTCTTCGGTAAGTCTGTCTAGGTATTTCATTTCACTGCTACCATGTTGTCCGGAAGAGCAATCTCCCTGTGTTCTTTTTTTTTTTTTTTTTTTTCTCCGCTCAATTTTCTTGTAAGTAGGAAAGAGTAGCTTGGAGCATGCAGGCACAGTCCTCTGCTTCTATTGCAACTGGTTACCAGAATGACAGCATCAGTCCTGAAAACTTTTGTTAACAATGGACGTATTTAGTGCAAGTTGGAGATGTTTTATGAATTTTTTAGAACCGTGTGTGTGTGTGTGTGTATTATTTTCTTGGAGTACTTTAACAATTATTGCGGTAGGTGTGTTGCACATGCTTACACCGGCTTTTTCTGAGGCTTGATTAAACTGAAAAGTTATGATTTTTTAATGGTAAAAATAGATTTGCCTGAAGAGAACTGAAAGATTCTTGTAGAAAGCACTTCATACTGAGTAAACAAAGCCTAGCAAGGGTATTGCATGTGGAGGTAATATTTTTGGAATTTAAATTAGAAATGAAATATTTCTCCTCAAGCCTGTGGAAAGAGAAATTTCTTTTGAATTTTTATTCATTTTGGGATAGTCTAAATTGTACCAGATAAGTGTAACATTTCACAATCAAAACAAAAGCAGTGAGAGTGGCACTCCAACACAGACATCTGTCATTCAAATGGATGACACCCTGTAAGCCAACTCAAGCAACTCTGATCTCTAATCAGAAAAGGGAGCAGAGCTGTTGAGGCGCGTGCTTGAGTGATAGATGTTGATAGGTGTCTGAGCTGCAGCAGCGCGGCATGGTACATTGTGACATTTTGGATTTAGAAGGACTGCACTCCTGAAGAAGTCCCTTTTAATTATTTCTATTTGTGACCTGAGACAAACCTTAATAAAAATGGAGCACTTACTTATTTTTTATTATTCTATAGGTGGACGTCAAAGGGAAAAAGGTCTTGTTTAAAGGGAATGCAGCTTTAAGGGAGAGGGGGTGAGAACCCATTTTCTAAGATTCAACTTTTGATTTCATGATCTGTAAGGAAATCTGTAGCAGTGTTCAGATTTCAGTATTCCACTTACAATAAGAGCTGCAAGATTTTTTTAAAAACAAAAGAGCTCATGCAACTGTATATTATAATATTCTTTACACATTACTGAAAGATACAGAACAGAATGTTTTAATAAATAACTTCACTACAGATGTGGGAAAAATAATAATTAAACCCCCCCTAAAATTTAATTTCTGGATTGCAGTAATGACCATTACTGAATATTACATCCATTTTTAAGTACCTTCTTAGTAATCTTTGTTTCCATGGAAAGTATAATTTCCATTAGCAATTTGAATGTTCAAAAAGCATATAATAATTATTTTAGCCCATTTTATCCAGGAAAGAATTATAATGTCTAAAATTCAGAGGGCTACCAGTTATCTAAAGTAATATAAATATATTCAGCTGTGTTTATATGTTTTATTTGCTCTAATTTTTAGGCTCCATCTATTAAATACAGCAAGTCATATAGAAAGCAAAAAATGAGCTTTTAATTTGACGATAGTGAAATATCTGTTTGTTTGTTTTTCGATCAGGCAAGTCTTCTAATAAAAGGCAGGACATTTTTTGAGCCCTTGTCATTTTGATGTTCTACAGTGGTAGTGAAATATACACAGACACTTTCATTAGAGTTGTGTGTGATATAGAAATGATGTGTAACCATATCTTGCTCCTTCTGGGCTGAAAATATAATTTATCTCACTAAAAGCACTAGTGAAAAAGCTAAAAATTCTTATATTGTGCTTTTTCTATTGGTGAGTGTAAGATGTTTGCTGGTCTGATCCTTATACTACTAAAAAGATGTTCCCAAGTAAACAAAAGTAGGTGAAATAGTCCAACTGCCTCAGTATGAACTTATGTACCATTTATTGAGGTTTTGTTAGAATTATGACAGATGCTACAGATCTATTAGCAACAGCCCTTGTCAATTAATTTTAGTAACTTTTATAACAAAAAAAGGATAGTGGGGCAATTTTTATACATTTGAGGATCAAATTGAGCAAATGTAAAATAAAGATGATTAGATGTTATATCACAGTGCATCCCTTAAGATAGATTTGCAGTAAACACTAAAAATTATGATGTGCAGTTGTGTTTAAAGCTCTGATACATAAATATGGAACATGACCACCCTATAGATTTTCTCTTTGTTTAATGTTATGAATAACATGTTAAAAATGCATACTTTTTGCTTTTTTGTCTGAAGTTAAATTATTGTGAACATATTGACAGGTGTTGGCATAGAGAATGACATCTTTCTCCTTTAACCTTCTTTCATGTAATCAGAGATAATAAATATCTTTTTAAAATATAGCAATTAATACATGCTGTGTGGAAATTTTCCCCAAATTTCTTAAGCAGGTGAGGGAGGAGCATTTTAGAAAGTCAAGAGGAGACAGGTCTCTAGAGAACAAAGTTTTCCTGCACTTCTGCTTTTCATTTTTTTTAAGGATTTGTGAAAATCATGTACTGATTTAGTTGGAATGAATGACCAGCATTTGTGTGTGTTGTTGATGTTAGCAATATTTCATGAGTCTTATTTTCATATAGATGAACAGAGTTGAATGATGAGATGCGAAGAGCTTTCTTTTCTTTTACCAGACACATTCTGCTTAGCTTCTTTTGATGAATGAGTTTATTTCTGCAAAGGCTTGCCTTTCTCACCTGTACCTTTTCCTAAAATTCACCTACTTATTCTCAAATTTCCTTGTTTTGATATTACACTGCATGCCATAGAAACAGTGGATATTTTTTTTTTGTTACCAGTTAAAATGGTACCTCTTCAGTAACAGTCCCTGCTGCCGGTGAGGAAAAGGCAGGAGCACAATTAATTGTACTTATTTTTTAAGAAATGCACAAAACTTTTATTTCTCTTATGGGTGCTTTGCTATCAGTAACGAAAGGGATGAATGCTGCAGCATTTTAAGTCTCAGAAATACCAGCATTAAGTATAAGTTCCTGACGATCTGAAATAGCTTCCACCTGAAACTGGTGTACAGGTGTCTGGGAAGATGCACTTTGTCACTGTGGTGCAGCTGTTCCCCGTGGGCGACGACAGGAGCAGCTGTGATTAGAGGGATTGCACCTTATTGTTGTTTGCTGGCTTGTTTTCTCCTGGTGGTGGTGATTTTTTTTTTTTCATTTTAAAAATTTGTTTCTCTTTGAAAGAAAATGCTGTCCCATAATCCAGGAGTCTGTAATCCTCTACTAGTGCTTTTATACCAGTGGATTCTTTGGAATTTGCATACCTGCATGTTAAAGACTTTTAATACTGAAGTTATATGAAACCAGAAAAAAGTAGAAAAAGTGATCAAAAATTAGGTGCGAAATGTTGGTAAAGGAATCTGTCCTGAAATTCATTACCTCAAAAATACGGTTTTGAAATGTGGGTTAGCACAGCTACAGTGTTTTGGTTACAGAAATCCCAGTATGAGGTAAAGTTGCTTTGTAAGAGATCTTGTGGTGAGTTATTTATTTTAAAAAATATTTGTGTAGTAATATCTCCTATTTTAACCATAGAATCTAACTAAGTAACATAGAAACTGAGTATGGCTCTTGACTTTTCTGGCAGTGTCATTTTCAGATCAACTTGTCTTAGTCTGCAATATCCTTCAAAATACTAGCCCAGGCCAAATGTCACCGGTCTTACTAAAGAAAGCTTTCGTTAATGTTAAGTAGCAGTTTCACTTGAATAAACACACTGGGATTTGATCCTAACTTAACTAATCCTAGTTGTCATTTTTTACTATATTTTCAAATAATTCTAGTATAAATTATGAAGTATTGCTCTGAAAAAAATCTTAGAAGAAAAAAGCACCTGTCTTGTTTAGCTGTGTAATAAACTGTTGAGATTCAGAAGTTGGTATAGACACCAAGGGTATGTCATATATAAAATTCTCAGTATGGTAAAAAATCCCAAGAATGAAGTGGCTGATCCAAGCATCAAAACCCCCTGTGGACTGAGCCTGACTTTCCTGGAGTTAGATCTAGTCCTTAATTAATGCTTAATTGAAGGCAATTTGTGACATAATTAGATGACAGAAAAAAAAAAGCTGGAAGTGCATGCACTTGAATATTAAGGTAATTTTACTGTATGATAAAAAGTTATTCTTTGAGATTCAGTCTGTAGTGCTACATATCAAAAAATAAATAAAGCTGTAAGTATATAGTGAGGGCAATACTAAGCCTCTAATTTTGAAGCAGAAGTGTTTCCTATTTAATTATTGCAGGACAGAAAAAAAATGATTGCTAACCTTTTTTTTTTTTTACTAGCAAGGTTTTGTTCCAGTGAAATTAAATCTTAAGTTTCTTGTGCTGGATCTGATGACTGTGGTTTTCTTTGGTTCATTAGTGGGCTTTTGGTCTTTTCATAATGCTCTGTATGCTTGAAATATGGAGTGGGGATATGGGAGTTAAATGAATCTGCACATATTTAAATAAACAAGTTTTTATTTTCAAACCTCTGCATTGGTTTGGGGATTTTATTTTCCTTTCCCACATTGTTACCTATGTTTCAGAAGTGTGTGCATCCTTCTATATAACCATACATGTATATGCTGCAGAGAAACAAGGTAGAAGTTGTTTCTGGTTGATTATGTTTTGATAGTACATCTCTTGTATTATTCTTTAAAGAAACATATGTTATATATATATTTTTTTTAATTGGAGCTGCCTTGATTAGAATTTATGGCACTGGAATAATTTCAGTTACAAAGGATAAAGGACTAAATTGTCTTTTACCCCTTGAGACAATGGTCTCTGCAGGTCAGAGCAGAGGTCATTGCCAGGTTGCTGTGAGGAAGCTCGCATTATCATCCTTAACAGTATATCTAGCCTGTGGGGGCCTTCAGACTATGAGCTTTCCTTTCATCAGTGTATTTAAGGATGATTCTCAGTGGTTTGGTTATATCCTCAAATTTTAAAGGCTTATACGATCTCTGCCCATCAGGAACACTTTGCTCAGGTTTGGTAATTTCAATGGAAGAAAGCAATGTGTATTTGTTGCTCTTGCTGCATTTTAAAGCTCTACTGAATATTTCTGTTCTGATAGGAAGGTTCATGGCTCAAATGGTCTCTACATTGAAATCAGAGCCTTCTTTTAGATGCTGCAGACATAACATCTGAGATATGTTTGATCTGCGTATAAAGATTCTTGTCTCTTCACATGATTTTATTCAGTAATTTCCACATTGTGGATGCTTTTTCGAAGACACTATTGGTTATCCATGCCTTAGAACTGATCCTGCTAGTGCTTGAATGTGTGATACTTTCCTAAAAGCAAATAATCTGTGGATTAGGAACCCTATTTAATTACAAAGACTGTGTCAATGAGAAACTTAATGGGTGGTATGTTTACAGGACTGAGTCATCATACAGGCTTGTAAATCCATTTTCTAAAATTTGTGTAAATAATGAGTAAGATCTTAAAGAACCCAGAGATCTGGCTATGTGATTGATTGTTGTTTCTGAAGGATACATTTGGCATGAGCATTTTTAAATAGGTATTTGCAAACAGGGACTTGAATTACTCTGAATAATGCTGTTGTCTGATTTCTTGGCAGAACACTTACTCCATCAGTGGGACATGTAGTTGTGAATGGGGACCAAATGCCCATTAAAGCCAAAACAGATATTATGACTGTTTAAACACAAAGCATGATGCAATGGTAAGATAGAAAATCCATCCTCAGCTCAGCTTTCCTGCTGTGCTTAGGTATTGCAGGTAGCTCAGGCTGTGATGGTACTGGTGCTAGCACATGTCTTCCAGCTCTGAGGAGACCAGAGTTTTAGTCCCTCAGCCTTTGATGAAAGCAATATTGGGCTGATGAAGGACAGGTATTGCAGCCCCACTAATAAATCCTCCTGCTTGTATGGAAATAAAGAAGAATCTTGTATCTGTCCCTGAATTGTGACGAAGACAGGCCATTTAAAAAAAAGCAAAGAAAAAACAAAAGTTGGTTTGAGAATAAGTTAATAGTGTTTTTTTAAAAGTGCATGCTATGCGTTTCTTAAATGAGTCTTGAAGTCTGATTTTTTGTATTTATACATAGAACAACTAACACTAGAGAGAGAAGGAAAAAAGAATTAAATCCTAGTATGTAATTGGTATGACTGAATGACAAAAGGTTCATTTTTAATTAATCTTTCTTCTCTCTGTCTTTGTAGTTATAGAAATAGCAAACAAACTTGTTTAAAAGCAACATAAATGGCTGGTTGTTTCAAAGGGGACGTGCTGGCTACTAGACAGTAAACAGGTAATTTGTAAAAGAACTGTTAGATTCTTTGATTGAGATCCTTGCCAGTTTGTGTTTTGAGATTAATAATAGATCAGACACTTGCACATTTGAAAAGGAAGCAAATGTAAAAAGAAAAGGAAGGATAATGGTATGTTTCTATTGGACTTCACATGATTAATCAAGTTCTCCGTAGGAATGTGCAGGTGAGGCAGATGGCTGCAAAGTTAGATTTACCCAAATGTACACGTGGCACCACTTAATGCCTCTCTTGATTTCCTTATGCTAAACAAAGAGGCGTCATGTGCTTATACTAAACTGGCACCCTGTCGGGGCAATCCATATAAAGTTTCCTGCTGTCAGGTTAATAAATTTTTTAAAAATATCCAAAGGCAGAGGTAGCTGTAGGAAGCTCATAGTAACAGTTGCCATTCTCCTGTGGATCATTTTTCTCTTTAATATCCTGTGTAGCACTTGGTTTTCCTTGTGTTGTCTTCCTAGGTTTTTTTCCTTGTCATTTGTAGATTCTTCTTTGTTTTAATTCTTTTTCCTTGTGAAACTGTTTCTTCTGTTGGATCCATCATCTAAGGTCCCTGTTTTGGGGAGAGATGGTCAAAGGATGGGAACATCAGCTTTATGGGTTTTTATACTTTGATTTAATCTCATATTCAATACATTAAGGTTTCTTCCACAAATGGTTTATTTTCTGACTTTTTACATGGCTACCACTAGTACTAGCGTTAGTATTTACAAAACAACATTATTTTGCAAGTTACAAAAATATTTCTGACAAACTCAGAGGTAGCAGCTACAGTCAATTGATGAAATGAGAAAATTAATGCTAAGCAGAGACAAAACCAGTATAAAATTAAATGTCATAATTTGCAGGTTTCAACAGGAATATTATTTTTTCATGTACATGGCTTGATGTTTTTAAACATAAAGTCTTGCTTTTCTCTTTTTCCACCATCTAAAAATCAAAATCAATATCAGTATGAAACAAAGAAAGATTTGTCTTGTGACATGTCCTGCTTTATGTTGTGATACTGCTTTGATGCTCTCAGAAGCCCTTTTACTTTGAAAGCAGAGGTAATCTAAAGAAGAATAGTACCTCATCCTGTCTGGCTAAGTAGAATCTGCTGTTTTCAAGAGAGATTAAAATTGGGTTTGTTCTCTAGATTTCAGGGATATCTATATCTACCAAATCAATGAACAATGCACACCTCTGCACTCTAAAGCAAGTTTTTTAAACTCTAAAATACTGCTAGTCTATGCCTAAAAGAAATTTGAATTTCTGGTTTTATTTTAGAATATACAAGAATGGATATTAGAGAAGTGGGAATTTTGTTTTTCTTCTTAGATGTTCTTTTTTTTCAGAAAGGTAAACCATCATTTTAATTTCTGAACAGTTTGACATCATCTTGCAGGAATGTGACATTTCACAAAACAGAATAATCACGCTACTTGAAAGTGATTACAAAAGTCAAATTTATAAGCATTTGTAATATATATAAATTAACAGCCAGTGTGGCTGAAATATGACATTCATTATTTTAATACAGTAAAAAAACTCAGAGTCCTAAAACAATTTCATGTTACACTGAAGCTTTGACTGTTACACAAAAAAACAATAAAGACTTTTTTGCATTAAGAACAGCATTTTAACAGCAGTCTATCATTAGATTTCTTCTTTCAAAACTAGCATGGAATTTACAGAATGGCAGTAACACTGACTTTTATAATACTGGCTTTCAGGAACATCATTGTGCTTTTCAGTTCAGATGGTGGTCGTATGGTTTGGTGACCATTAGAGATTCTATTAAATAACTTTCATTTTCTAGCTCAGTCTCCTGTCTGACATAGTCCCACATTTGAAATTCTTGGTTTTAAGTTGTTGAATAAAGAATTGCTAGCAGTTAGTTGCCTTCAAGAACACTTTAAAGGAAGTCCTCTCCCAGAGCACATTGGACACACAACCTAGCCTGTTATTCTCACCACAAACACCAAGGCTTTTAAAGTAGGACATTGGTAAAAACAAAAGTGCAATCTTTCCTGTCTTCCCTTCGTCCTTACAGTCAGGCTTGGAGCTGTTCCCCTCTCTTCTGCTCCTTGGTCTGTGCACACAGCTGGAAACACATCCAGCTGTGTCATGGGCAGTTGCAAAATGCATTTTGCTTCCATCTGTCAAGGTCTTTAGGCTTCTGTGATTTGTTTGAAGTTTAATGTTTGGGCGAGTTTGTTCCTTGAAGAGGATGATCAAAAACCTCTGTTTAATCAAGAAGCCAGAATTGCTTTTCAGTTAACATACCTTAAGGCATACTTTAATATATTGTACTATTAAGTATGTGTAATTATTTCTTGAGATAGAACAGTATTAACTGGAGAGGAAGAAAAATCATTTGAATTCAGTCTAATCTCTTGAGCAAATACTATATGGAGTAGTTTTTGTATTTTATTTTGCATACAATTAGGAATTATTCACATGGTGTAGAGATGTTATGTTTCCTGAGTGATTTGAATAAACGTGAAGCTGGATTCTGACAGGTCTTAGGTGACTGTCCATCACATACACAGAAGACCATAGATTTCAACAGGATATTCATCCTATCAATACTTGCAAGCCAACTTGGGGCCTCCACTTATCTCAGTCATTCCTCTACAGCGGTTTCTTGTGCTGAGGAGCTAAAATCACCCCAGGAAACATACTGACAGGAAGCAGTAACCACTCTATAATTATGCTGCATTCATATTTAACAAATGATGAACTATGGAACCAGTCCTGGGGTTACTTTAGGTTTCTACTTTGCTGTGCAGGTGTATTCCGTGAGTAATGCTAAGGCTCTGCAACTCCACCTCTGCTGTTATAGGGAGGTCAGTGTCAGAATCTAAGTTATGCTTCCATTAAGGTGGGAAAGTTCTTAAGTAGAGTGGATTATCATCATTAAAAAAAAAAGGAACGTAAATGGTAATTATTACTAAAACAAAAACAACTAGAGAAATCAGCAGAGGTTAAAGGGAGGGGAAGGAAATGAGGTAGATATATTTGGGCTCAACTGTGATTGTAAAGGTAAAGGTTTTCTATTTCTCCTCTTGTACTTCCTTGCCTGAAATCATAAATATTTGGACTGCAAGTCACAAATATTTATGAAGGAAAAATGAAATTTACAGCTAAAAGAAAACAGGAAATGAAAACACATAAAAATATTTTTGCTACTAATTGAATATACTTTACTGTCATAAGCGCAGTGAATTTAGTGATAATATCCAGCAAGAAAAGTGTCTGCATAAGTTGTTTGAGTTGATTTATTTCTTTGTGCTATGAAGGCTGTGAGGGAAAACTCTTGCGGGGCTCTCTTGCTGGGATTTGATGCATTGTTTGCAGTCTTCTCATTTTAGCTGTGTGGATATAGCACAGTGAACCTTCTCATAACAGTTGCTGACAAGAAAAAAAAAAATCTTTCAATCAGCTGGTCCGGCTTGCTCCCACTCTCCCCAGCCCCCACACTGCTTTGCTTTTATGAAGCAATGAATAAAAGAGGGACCAGATGATAAAAAGGTTTACTCAGATGAGATGTGCTAGTCAGTGAGCAACTTTGGATTTGCGGGACTCTGGCTTGTGACCATGGATTTCAAAGGGGTTGAGTTTGGGGGTCAAGCCTTTCTCACATTGCCATTGTCTCATTTGTGTAAAATGATGCTGGTGTATTTTGAATAGCACTTTATAAATTTCAGGCTTGCTTGTGTCAGCAGACCCTGACTCGTGTAAAGACTGGTGTGCTAGAATACAGGGTGCATTCTCCCAGCTGTGGCAGTTGGGCTGTCTGGGGCTCTACTGGAAGAGAGATGAAGGAGAGTTTTACTTTATACTCTGTCTGAAAACTCAGGCGTGAAACATTCATCATAAGGAGAAAAATCATGCCCTTTCTTGCAAAAAGAAAAAAAAAATCTATAGGGTCTGGTCAGGTTTTTGGTTATTTATTTTTAATAAAACATTCTTCTGTTTTTTTGTTCTTTTCCGTAGGTTCATATAACTGCGGTATTTCAAACCAGCTTAAAACAGTTAAAAACAAACAAACAAACAAACAAAAACAAGGATTCCCTAAAAGACAGTGTACTGCTGACTGTTTCATTTTGTTTCTATCTGATATTTCTTATGGTATTCAGATGGTTGTAATAGACTAGCACAATAGCTGCATGTCTTGTCATCTGTACTATATCAATACGTTTTTATAATGATACAATAACCTGAACCCTGTAACAGTTTATGATCCATTTGAGAATTCTTATGGATTCTCAGAGTGACGGAGGCCTGAAAAAAGAACTTGACTGCTTTCACAAAACCGGTGCTGTGACAGGAAAAACTAGTGTGCCTGTGATTTAGTTGCTAAGGAATCATATTGATCTGATTCGTCATTAAACTTTTAAGTTGGAAAAAAAAAAAAGGAAAAAAGTCAAGCTGCTTGAAGGTGGAAAAACAGTGATGTGATTGTGGGGATCTGCAATACAGGTAAACGGTGCCATACTGCTACTAATATTGATTTGTTATGATTAATAAATATGATTTTATGCATTACCCATGTACTTTATCTATAATACTTCTTTTTTTTTAGAGCAGAAGAAAATTGCCTTTTGCTCTTTATTTTTCATTGACTATTTTTAGTCAATGATAAATAAAGAACTATAACCGCAGTCTGATTACAGGAAAGACAGGACTTTAAAACAGAAACGTAGCAGTAATGAATAACTGTGCGGCATGCTACACACATGCAGCCATCTTAACATTTGTAATGGTGCTAATTTTCTGACTTTTTAAAATACACTTCCACATGAGCTCTCAAAAGACATAAAAGCTTGGCATGTAAAGTAAATTGTTTGTCACTTGCTGATGACCTGCCATATTTATTGTCAGGAGAAATGGACATTAGTTGGAAAAGCAGTTGTTAAAGGCCAAACAATTTTTAAAGATGGCAAAGATGTGCAAGGGCTTTCCTTTTTCTAACAATGAGCCACCCCTTCAGACATCAAAAGACAAGATAATAAGACACTTCAAGCACAATTCAAGATTATATTCAACATCTAAAGGCTCATCTCCTGTCAGTTTGCATTTACTCTCCCAGGGATGTGATGCTTCTATCATCATTCTGTCAAGAGAGTCTGGCAGAAACGATGAGGGCCCCTCATTTCACACACTTAGTGTTTTTTATCAAATAGCCCATGCTCATTCTCATTCAGCCAAAATGGAGGGATAATTTGAAGAAGGTCATGCACAAGTACAAAAATCTTGTGCTGATTTGTGTGATTAGAAGGCATTAAATTTGCACGTTTTTGTTAGTTCTGAGATGTTTTGTCAGTTTATTTAGTAATACACTGTTGAAGTATTAAAAATATTTTTAAAGCAAAAAAGGTTTGCTTAAAACAACATACTCTATTATTTGGCAAATATTTTGAATGCCATCTATTCTATATGGCAATATTTTAATATACCTTAAAATGCATTCACCTCCCCTTTCCTCTTTGAGAGTGGAATATTTAGGAGCTCTAGGGGTAAAATGTTGGCCCACTCATACTTATTAGGATTTCACTCTCTGGTCATTTAATTCTTGGAATTTTTATTTGTATAAAGTTTTAGGATGCTGAATTCAACATATCAATATAAAGGGAATAATTTTAACACCTGGATCTTGGCACCTCTCATCTTGGCATTACACACTTCTTTTTGCTAACAAGGAATGGGAGGATCTGACTGGGTACAGAAATGGAGGATGGAGTAAGACTGTTTTCCTCATTTCTGAATACTTTGATTTAAGCCCTAAAAATAAAAAGACTGGATACTGCTGTCAGTGTATCTTGTACATGAAACTGGCTCCAATATACAAACTGTACATGGACCATGTATCGTGGAGGAGCCAGGCCTCTCCGTCTCCCGTTGAAACCAATGGGATATGAGGCAGTTTAACCCCTCTTAAAATGGAGCCACAGCTTGAGGGACTTGGCTGGAGCTGCTCTCAATCTTGAATCAGGAATTTATCAGCTGTGATAGGAAGGAGCTGTGAAGGAATGTGCATTTGGCCTTGTGGAAAAAACCCCTCTGCTCTGTAGCTTGCCTTTGCACAACACAGAAAAAATGGGAAACCTGCAATCATGGTGCATTCCAAGGGGTTTTCACTGGATAAGAAACTGCAAGGGAATTGGGAAGCTGTGAACAAATTGTCAAAAAGACTGATGGAAATACTGACTGACCTGCTAGTAAGAAACGCTAGCAACTTCCACCTCAGTGGTATGGTATTTATGCTGCAATGGAGAGTGACTTCTCAAAGGAATTTGCTCTTCTACACATGTAAATGCCTTCATCTATATATCAATGTAGTGTGCAGTATTTCTAGGGAAATTATAAGGTGCATTTAAACAGCTGTGGATGTTTAAACAGACTGTTATGTCCAGAATAAAAAGAATTTTTTGCTCTCACTGAAATACTTTCCTACTTTATTCATAAGGCCTATCTATATTCTATTTGTATTCTTTCTGCTGAATTATTCTGGAGAACTTGTGGCTGTTTCCACATCAGTGTGATCCTCCTGTGCATCCAAGTTTTGGTCTGCTCCACACTGTCCAGTGGAAAACCAGCATCCTCTGAAACTGTGCAGGGAGACAAAGAGATTCATTCTCAAAATATTAAGGAGTGACTAAGATTGAAGGGCAAATATGACCAAAAGGCAGCATGAATGTAGTTGTGCAAGATCCATAGTATCACCAGAGAGAGCAAGTGGTTCACTCTAAAGGGCTTGAATTCTAAACAGAATTTGGTTTCTAATAGGACAGGATTTATTTGGTAAATTTTTATCATGTCTGTGGACCAGCTCAGAGCTGTTTCATTATCGTCTTTTTCAACAGAAGCATATGGGCTTATATCAATTGTGGTTGTTATGTGTGTATCACTGTCTTCACGAAGTTGTTCTCCAGTATTTATATTCACTGAAGGTCAGATCCTGAAATGCTGTAGTACATGGGGACGAGAGGAAAGAGTGGCTCCAAATAGAAAGTCAGCTATGCTTGAGTCTGCCCTAGCTTGCTTGTCCATCTTCCTTACTCAGTCCCTTCCTAGGTGCTCTAGCAGACTTTCTTCCCTGTGCCTGAGGGTGGTCTGCTGGCAGTCCATTTCTCAAGCATGAGTGTGCAGAAGAGAGACACAAATAACAAGTGCTGTTAAAGGTCTGTAAATTGTTTTCTGTCTGCTCTTAGATCCCAAACTGTGGAATGTGTAGGGATACATGCAGGGAAGCTAATGCAGGTGTTCAGTGCCAGGGAATAAACCAAGTGTCTCCACACTAAGCAAAAACTCTGTTTAGGAAATATTTAAACTGTAGCTATTGTGGAGTCCACTGGAAGCACTCACAGTAGGATCCAGGAAATGAAAATTAATACCCATAAATGAAGATAGAAGAGCCACTATATGTAAGGCATTATGGATGTATTTTATCTTTCTACCTATACTCATGTAAGTAACGGGGATAGGTAGTAGCTTCTGCTAAAGTTAATATATTGATTTGCTCTGTGCTGCGCACCCGACTGCTTTCTGTACCACCATCTAAGCTGTTCTGGCAAGAATTACCTGGTGCTTTAGAGAAAGTGTCATCGTGATAAAAAGTTCACATGTAAAGTTGTGAAAAGCAGGACTGCAGTTGCTGTGCATGAGTATACCATTTCTAAAGCACAAGTATTACAAACGGAAGTTTTGTTAATTTCAAAGACAAACTGAAAAGGCTGGAGTGGCAAATTTGACATCAGTTGTACATCGAAAATGTATATGAAAGGTTTTCACCAAAGCTTGCACTAACATGCAAAGAGGCTGGGAGGAGCATGCACTTATGTAAAGCAAGTGTTTATTTAGGCTCTTGCGCAGTGTCACTGATGTAATTCTGTATGCTTTGGGGTTAACTCTTACGTGAATTGGCTGTGCATTGTTTCATGGGTAAGTGGAAGTGAACAAGCTTGTATAAATGTGTTTCTGAAGATACTATTCAAACTTTTTTTGTTACCATTCAACAGTTTTTCTTTTAAACTGTGTCTTTGAATGTGGCATTTCCTCTTAGAAAATTCCTACCTAACAAACAGCTCATTAAATCATTGATAAGATTCTGTTAAACAAACACTGGATAACACAAGATATCAGTCCCTGACAAGCACATGCACAAAATGTTGCACTTACCTGTTTTCTGAATGCTTTTGTGGTTTTTCTTTTGAAGTGGAGCTGTTGTTCAGGGCTAGAATTATTAGATGAGCTACTAAATAAATAATGAAACCTGTAGCTATGAAATAAAATTTTTTCATTTTTAAAAATCATTACCATATTTCTCAAGTGTATCTCACTCTTCCCCAAAAAGAGTTTCACCAGATCTTCTCTCAGAGGCAGTAACACACAGCAGTGAGCTAAAAAAGACATTTGCAAATCCTTGTGCCATTGCATGCTTTGCTTGCTAAAAGCCAGGCTCTGACATCAGAATTTAAGCCATAAAATCCTGAAAAACACAGGTACTGAACTGTTCAGTTTCCCTGAGGAAGCTTAACAGCTCTGAATGTAGGAAAAAGTGCTGTTATTAGTCAGGCAAAATGCAAATTGTGAATAATTTCAGTGAATGCTGGAATTAATAATATTGCATTTACTTAATAATATTGCATTTCTGCTACACTCTTGTGTGCAGGAAGTAATATCACAATTTCTAGAAGGTGGGAAAAGTGCTTTTTTGATGGTGACCAGTCCATGTTGGATATGTTCAATATGATAGAGCCTACAGATTTGAAGTGTGTAATCCAATACTGAGGTGACTTCAGAGAGCATCCTACCCCCTTAAATGTTTCAGAATATGTTAAAATAAAGTCAGTTAAAATTCAGTAAAAACGAGGGACACCAGGTAGTGCTTTGAAAAAAGTCAGTCTATAGGAAGTAAAGGCTTATGAGGCTGGAATTGGTTGGACAAAACAAAATTCTTTAACATGGTTACAACTGCTTCTCCAACTGTTTTTGATTGGTCTTTTTGGTTCCAACATGAATTAGAGGGAGACAGGATAGCCTAGAGACTCCCTGTCTCTCACCTGCGGTGAAGCGTAGGTCCTGGTATAAAATAATTGGATAATGGAATGTGGCTCTTTGAATGTAGGTATTTCTCAAGTCAGATGTAGGGAGGAGAAGGTTTTAGTACTGGTCTGTTTTATTCTTTTAATTGAAAAATAAATTGTATATAAAGGAAGAAATAGCAAATACTGGCTATTTGCCAATTGTCTGGAAAGACAGATTGGTTAAACTACTTGTTATGTCATAAAATACACAGAATATATGGGGAAATCTGTTGCAACACTGGAAACACGTGGAGTAGTCTTTCTTATTCACATTCTGTGATATTGGTTCTCTAATAACTTTTCAATCTTTTCAGTCAAACTTGTCTTTTCTTAGAGACAATTTTCATGTAAGTTCCGATAAGAGCCAAATCTTCTTGCTCAATGAGAAGTGACAAATGACAGTGGATTTTGATAGAACATATCTAGCTTATAAATGTAGTACTCTAAAACAATTAATGGTCATTTATTAATAATATTTGTATTTTTTTACTGGAATGCTGTTGTCCAAAGACAAGACTTCTGAGATGCGTCTTAGCTGCTGCCAATGTTGCATGTTTTGACCACAAGAAGCGTGGTGGTTTGCATGAACCCTGATTGTTTGTTATGCTTTATTTTTCTATAATGTAATTTTAATTGAAATCATGCTCATTCATTTCAGACAAAACAAAGAGCAAAAAACACCATCAAAATATCTCAATCATCATCCCAAAGCCATACTGCATTACATAAAAATCTTAAAGAAAATCTTAAGCAATAAAATCAAACCTAAGTAACATGAAATGCTAGAACACTTGCATTTCAATCATGGAAACTTCTAGTTCAGGTTGTATGATGAGGACAAAATGCCTGCAAGTTGATAGAGAGGAGTTTTGCTGTCAGGATATGATGAACTGTCAAGGGAAATTAAGGGAGGCTTGCTTAGGACTGTGGCAATATGTGATGACTCCAGAAGTGTTGTGTTAATCCTTTCAGGCCCTGTTCTGGGCACCAAACAGCCCCTTCAGATATGCTGGGATGACAGAGCTGAATGAAACCCACACAAGGGTTTGCATATCTGGAGGCTGTAAAGCACAAGTGACTGTACATCTGAAAAAGTATTTACAACTTTTAAAGGCATTCATTTCTTTGGGATGTGATCCTTCTCTCCTTGGGGAGGACTGGGATGGAGAAGATTCCAAAGTAAACCTGGGAGGGTGATTCCTCTCTGCTGTTAAATCATTTTCTCATATAGGATAGAATTAACTCCTATTTCCAGAAGGAATATTTATTTAAATTATTTAATAAAGATCATGTATATATGGTTTGTATTCCTATGACACAAGACCTGATTTCTATCTAAGCTAATTAAGGTCATTTACACCCAAACTCAGTACATGTAAAATGCTATCTTGTCCCAATGGGAATGTGTTATGCCTATTTAACACCCATGGTGCAAGGCAGGAAAGACTTTTCTGCTTTTGGATTATATTTTTATCTCAAATGCAGCACAAAAATATAAAACCCATAAACCCATTTATTTTTTATAATGATGTATTGCTGTAAGTCACAGTTTCAGCTGACAATCTTTACTCTCAATTGACCTGTTTTGTGAGATTTTGTAAACTAGCAAATAAACCTTTGCTCTTGTTACTGTTGAGTTAATACAGTTCATTACATTCACTGCTGAAACAAAAACTATGGTTTAGTAAATTAAAAATTGTTCCAAACATCTTTATAATAAGCACATTGATATTTTTTTCACAAATATACTTTCATTTTACATGCTACTCAGCACAGAAAATGTTCTCTGATTTATCTTCCAAGTCACCTTATAAAGAATGTATTTCTGAGTTTGGATTTAATTTGTGTGCTTCAAGAAGTATCAAATACATAACTAAGAAACTAAGAGGTAAAAAGCATATGTTGTAATAGTAGTTTGGTCTCCAGGAGCAGGCAGAGGGGACTGCTTGGGGAAGTAGAGTGCAGTAGATGCCATTGTCCTACTTATTTGTTGTCTCTGGAGCATAAGTAGGCAATTTAGGAGGTGAATGTTAGACTTGGTGAGCATTATAAGACTTTTTGTTAGCCCAGACAGTGGCATGACTCTGCTGGTAGTGTTCAGTCCAATGCAGATCAGTGAAAGGCTCTGTCCACCATTTTTCTGGCTATCTGTTGGATGAGAGAAGCCTCTACTGTGGATGAATGGTCTCATGTTTGGAGTAATGGTATGTGATGTCTATGATGATGGAATGGTTGCATGGAGTACAACAGTGGGGTACGGATGTTATTCGGTATTGAGGTGAGTTTTAGGCTTCCCGCTGGAGTCTTCTACTGCAGACAGGCTAGAAGGAAGAATTTGTGAGGACAAAAGATCTGTCTCAGGACTATTCAGTGTCTGTCTTGCTGTCGGGGAGCAGTGAGGCTTGCTGTTTCCTAAGAGGAGATGAGTCTGAAGTGGAAGATGACCCCCAGTGATGGAAAGGGAGTACAGAGGGTCTGAAACCAGATCCAACACCTACCCAGGGATCTCAAATGGGAATATCTGGAAATTATGTCAGACAGGACTAGAGACAAGCCTACAACATACATACAAGAGTTTGGCTCAAGAGACAAGCTATCTACAGTGTAAATCCAAGCACATCCAGGAGGCAGGGCAAGAGACAAGGGATGGAGGCTGGTGTGACCAAAATATAAGTTTGGTAAGGTTTGAATGCTAAGGACTCCCTGTCCCATGGGCAGGGCTTGTAGGAGAAAGCCCCAGATCATCAGATTCATGATGCTAAGTGCACTCATGCCTCTATACAGCACTGAATTATCTTTGGCAGCTAGAGCTAAATTCTGAAGCGTAACCCAGCAAAAAGCAAATTAACAGGAGCCCTGTAATTAAGCGTGGTAGGTAGATAAGACACCAGTGTGGCAGATTCTGTTGGTCTACTCAGACCAATGATGCTCAGTAGTTAGGTATATATAAAGTTCATTCCAAGCAGAGATGATGCTATTTTCACAATATGTGTGACCAAGACTTAAGGGAAGATGCTCTGTGAACTTCTCCATACTAGCTGATTCTATGAATTTGATGAGTGGCAGGGTTTTTTGTCCCCACAACCTTAACCAGTGGGGAAAGCTATCTTCTCAGATCCTGCTTCCTCAGCTTCACAAGCCTGTGAAGACTGCATTATATACGCTGGAACCTTTTCTAAGGAAAGGTCTTACAGATTTAAATGAAGGCTTCCTAGCTTCTGTAATTAGCAGGATTTTATTCTGGCAAAACTTTCTAATGTTTGTTATCAATGAAATAAGAATGAACTGCAAACAGGAAGTACACTTTCCCTCACAAAATTTAATGATGATCTTCATACTCTATGAATTCTCTGTGGAGTTTATTTGGAAGGCCATTCAAGCTTATCTTGGAAGAAAACTTTCCATATACAGCTTTCAAATGCAGGTCCAACTGTCCAAGAATCTCTGCTGGTGGTGGCTGTGGGACACCACTCTGCTACTTTTGATTGCTTCTGTGCATTAAACCCAGGTCATCTTGTACAGCTTATGTCCTTTAAACTAAGGTAGTTAGGAAAACGTGTTACATTTGTAGCATGTACTGGTTGATACCACCCTGGTGATAACTGACTATAGTGAGTTAGTGATGACTGTCAAAGGAATGAATTTTATGCCTGAGGAATATTAATGTGAGGTGCTCATGCATAAAAAAGTTAGTAGAAATTTGCATAATACTTCCTGCACCTGCTTGAATGAAATGTTAGATTATTGTACCAGGCTGCCTCAGTTCAAACACTTCAGCTTTGCCATTCTCAATGGATTTGTAAAAATAATTGTGTGGTTTAACAGAGGAATTTATATTGTGTTTGAGAGTCTTTGAGCAAACACCAGAGAGTGAAAAATACATTATAGACCTAGTGAGCCATGCTGTGGGAAATGTAAACTAAAGCAGTGATATATCTTTAGGAATTGCATCTCTTCTGCTGCTTGTGAAAAACCTCCTATTTTAATCAATTGTGAATGAATAAGTTCAGTGGTATAAACTGATGAATGAAATTTATTAAACTGTAACTATGATACAATATTTACAGAAGAATAAGGGAAATAATTACATTTTCAAGGGGCGAAGTTAAATTTGATCTCTGAGGACATGCCCAAAAGACAGCTTCTGGCTCAAATGCTTAGGTTTTAAAGAAGAGTGAACTGTTTTCCTTGTGCATGTCTTTACATGGCTCCTCTCACTTTGTGGTGAGAGAGAAAAGTTGCCTTTATTTATTAAGATGGAGATAGTAAAGTATACTAGTCTCCTCATGTATTTATCTCCTTGGGCTCCCTCCTTCTGATTAAGAATGCAGTAGGTATTGATATCATAGGTGTTGGCTCCTAGATTCCCACAGCTGCACTAAGGGTAATAGAAGTTGAAACAGAGTTATAACATATACACTCACAGGTCATACAGAAGAGAGAACAAATATGAGATGGTAAGGGTAAAGCAGTAAATGTACTCTAGATTTTCTGTATTTAAAAAAAGAAAACAGAAAGTGTCACTCAGCATGGAGGTCAAATCAAGGTAGTACTAGGAAGAGAAAACCAGAAAAAACAGATCGTGGTTGAAAGTGCAGCTGTAAACGTACTAGTTGAGGTTATCATAGAGGGTTATCTGGTCCAAACTCCCTGCACAGAGTCATCCTAGAGCATATGACACAGGATTGCATCCAGATGGTTCTTGATTATCTCCAGTGAGGGAGACTCTGCAACATCTCCAGTGCTTGATCACCCTCACTGTAAAGAAGCCCTTTCTTATATTCAGGTGGAACTCTCTGGCATCAGTCTCTGACTGTTGCATCTTGTCCTATTGCTTGGCACCGTTGAGAAGAACTGGCCCCATCGTCTTGGCACTCCCCTTTAGATATTTATACACATTAATGAGGTCACCTCTCAGTTGTCTCTTCTCAAGGCTGAACAGACCCAGCTCTCTCTTTCCTTGTAAGAGAAACTCCAGTTTCCCAATCATCTTTGTTGCCCTTTGCTGAACCCACTCCAGGAGCTCCATGTCGCTCTTGTACTGAAGAGCCCAGATGTGGACACATTCACCTTTTCTGAGTAGAGGGGCAGGATAACTTCCACCAACCTGCTGGCAATACTCTTCCAAACGCACCCGAGGATACCATTGGTGTACCCACAAGGGCTCACTGCAGGCTCATGGACAGCTTGTTGTCCATGAGGACCCTCAGGTTCTTTTCCGCAGAGCTGCTTTCCAGCAGTTTGGCCCCCAGAGTGTACTGGTGCAGGGAGTTATTCGTCCCCAGGCACAGGACTCTGCAATTGCCATTGTTGGACTTCATACAGTTCTTTCTGCTCATCTCTCCAGCCTGCTGAGGTCCTTCTGAAGGGCTGCACAGCCCTCTGTAGTATCAGCAACTCCTCTCAGCTTTGTGTCATCAGTGAACTTGCTGAGGATGCGTCTGCCCCTTCCCCCAAGTCACTGATGAACAAGTTAAACAATACAGGACCCAATATTGAGCCTTGGCAGACACCACTAGTGACAAGCCTCCAGCTAGACCCTCTTCTACTGATTTCATCCCTCTGTCATGTGCCATTCAGCCAGTTCTCAATCCACCTTGCTGTCCACTTATCCAGTCCACACTTCCTTAGTTTGCCTATGAGGACATTGTGAGAGGCAGTGTCAAAAGCCTTGTTGAAGTTGAGGTAGACGATACCCACTGCTCTCCCCTCATCCATCCAGGTAGTTGTCCCATCATGGAAGGGCAAGCATGATTTATCTTTAGTGAATCCATGCTGACTACTCCTGATCCCCTTCTTGTCATCCATATGGATAGAGATGGCCTCCAGAATGAGGCACTCCATCACCTTTCCAGGGATTGAGATAGGCTGACTGCTGGTATTTCCCTGGGTTCTCTCTTCCCTTTTGAAGACTGAGGTGACATTTACTCTCTTCCAGTGCTCAGGCACCTCTCCTGGTCTCTGCAACATTTCAAAGATGACCATTAAAGGCCCTGCTGTGGTGTCCACCAGCTCTGTCAGCACTTGTGGGTGCATCCCATCAGGGCCCATGGACCACCCATTAAATCTGCCTAGATGTTCTCTAATGGAATCCTCCTTGAGAGAGGGTAAGTTTTCTAGCCAATGTTCCTTTACCCTGGTCTCCTGGGTCAAGGATTTCTGAGGGTTGGCCATGTCAGTGAAGACTGATGCAATGAAAGCATTCAGTTACTCTGCCTTCTCTGCGTCCTTTTTTAAGAGGGTCCCTGCTCCACCTACTAATGGGCCCATATTTTCTGTTGTTTTCCTTTTTTTACTGATATATTCAAAGAACCCTTCTTGTTGTCCTTGACATTCTTGGCCAGATTTAATTCCAGATGGGCTTTGACCTTCCTTGTCTCATTTCTACTTATACTGACAACCTCTCTATATTCAGCCCAAGTGACCTGACCTTGTTTCCATCTCCTGTGTATTTTCTGCTTCTGCTTGAGTACTGGCAGGAGTTCTTTATTCATACACAAAGATCTCTCCTTAACCACTTTGCCCAATTTCTTGCTCATTGGAATGTGCTGTTCTTGAGCCTGGAGGATGTGATCCTTGAATATCAACCAGCTCTTAGATTTCTCTTCCCTCAGGACCTGTTCCCATTGGATTCTTCCAAGAAGAACCCTAAAGAGGCTAAAATTAGCTCTCCTGAAGTCCATGGTTACAATCTTATTTGCTGTCCTGCTTCCTCCTTGCCTCTTTCCTTGATACTGAACTCCACAGTCTCATAGCCATTAGAGCCAAGGCTGCTCCCAACCTTCACATCTCCAGCAAGGCCTTCCCTGTTTTTTAGTATGAGGTCAGGAAGCACATGATTCCTTCTGAGGTTCTCACTACCTGTGTTAGGAAGTTGTCATCCCTGCTTTCCAGGAACCTTCTGGGCTGTTTGTACTTCAATGTGTTGTTTCTCCAGCAGATGTCAGGGTAGTTAAAGGCCCCCACAGGAACTGTGACTTCGAGACTGCTTCAAGCTGCCTGTAGGCATCATACACTTACTCCTCTTGCTCAGGCTACCTGTAGCAACCACCCACAACAATGTCACCCTTACTAGTCTGCTGTTTTATCTTAACCCAAAAGTACTTGACTTGCTTCTACTCCACCCCAAGAGAGAGCCTTATACATTCCAAGTGCTGCCTCACATAGAGAGCAACTCTATCACTGCACTTTCCTGGTCTGTCTTTCCTACACTATGTAGCCCTTCAGAACTATCTCATCTTGAGGCAAAATGGGTTTTTTAAACTCTTGTGCTGTCACATATGTATATACGTATTGGTTTACCTGCTAATCCTACTGGAAACCTCATTCCAAACCTTCTACTGTGGTAGTTAGGAAACCTTCTAATTATCAGCTAGAAACATCCAGTTTGTACCCATCTGTTTTTATTTCATTATCATCCCCAATTATCAGGGGAAAAAATTATACTTGGACTGAGCAACCATACTCCATTCATTCTAGGAGTCTCCTAGATTGCCTAAAGCTTGCTGTGCTGCTTTTCCAGCAGATGTCAGGGTGGCTGAAATCTTCCAGAAGGGAAGGGAGCCTGCGAGTGCGATCCCTCCAGTAGCTGGAGCAGGAAGTCTCCATCAACAGGATCCGCTTGATCAGGCTGGCTGTATTAGAAACCAACCACAAGCTTCCCTTTGTTTTCTCTGTTTTCTCTGTTTCCTCTTTACCCACAGGCTTTCAACCTGCTTGTGGTTGATCTTAAAAGACAGCTCTTCACACTCAATCTACCTCTTCTGGTGGATGCCTCCACCTCTCCTTTTCCCCCTCTCTCTTCTGAACAGCCTGTAGCCATCAATAGCCACACTGAGTCATGACTGCAATGACCCTTGTGGGTCCCTTCCAACTCAGGATATTCTATAATTCTATAATGCCAGTCATACGAACTGTCCTACCATGTCTTTAACTGCAATGAGGTCAAAGCCCTGTGAGCGCACACAGACCTCTAGTTTCTCCTGTTTTTTCCCCATACCACATGTACTGATCTGCAGGCATTTTGATTGAGTCAATATCCAAGTGGGGATGAGAAGTACTGCCCCATAGTCCCGTCTTGTGGTTATTTCTTCAGATGTTTGTCCTCCTTGGAGATATCCCTTTTTGAGCCTTTTTTTGCGATTTGGGTGGTTGCAATAGTCCTCCCTATACTACACCTTGTCTTTGTTGACCCTGGCAACATCCATATCCTTCTTCAACTCTAGTGTAAAACTCCTTCAGAAAACCCTGCTAAGTCCCAAGCTAAGATTCTTTTCCCACTTTGAGACAGGCGGACCCTGTTTGTTGCCAGTGGGCTCTCTGTCATATAAACTGATCCATGATCAAAATTCCCAAAATTCTGCTGGTAACAGCAGTCTCAAAGCCAAGTGTTCATCTGTATGATTTTCGTGTTTCTTGCCCCAACATTCCCTCCAACTGTCAGGACAGAACAGAACACAACTTGTGTTCCAAATCCCTTGATCAGTTGTCCCTAGGTCTGGAGGTTCTTCTTCATCATCCACAGCCTTCTTGTTGGGACTTCATCAGTATCCACTTGGAAAACCAGTAGTGGATAATAATCAGTGGGCAGTACCAGGCTGGGAAGTTTATTGGTAATGTCCCTGACCCAGGTCACAGGGAGGCAACACACCTCCCTGCAGGTCAGGTCCAGTAGGCCCTCCATTCCTTCTAAAATGGAGTCACCAGTGACTACTACCCTTCTTTTTTTTCTTAATTGAGGGGGTTATGATGTGGGGAGTAGGCTATGAAACTCAAGCATTTTCAATTTTAAAACTGTTAATTAAAACTTAAATTTTATTTTAATTTACTTGATATTGTGCTCATTCTGAATCACTCTGGACTTGCACCAGTATTTTCAATTTAAATAATGTGAACCTTTTCTCATTTGTAGTACATCCTATTTCTAAATTTTGAAGTTCTTTTTAAAAAATAAGCTCCAGAACATCACTGAGTGTCATTTTATTTACATAGTTAGAGAGATGGGCCTTGAAGACCAAGAAAACTAGTAAAAAGTTTTCACATGTGGCTTGAGTATGTTCATACCCCTGTTGCTTGAGTATGAGATTTACTCTGATTATTTTTATCATACTTTACAAACAATTACCCTAGTATTACATGAGGGAATTAAATTAGATTTAAACCATTTTGGTGACTTTGGGAGATATTGCAAGCATTGCAGAGAGCAGGCAGGACTTGAAAAATGAGTGTTTGGGAGTTGTCTGCTCTGACTCATTAGATTATAGTTACTTACTTCCTTATGCTGTTAATGAACTTCGTGCTTTTGAAATATGTACCAGGAGCAGGCATGGATTTATCAAACAACTGTGGTTTTCATTCTGGTTCTTGCGTTCATGTGCTCATCAATTAAAGGCAACTCTCTATCATTAATGTACTTGATAATTTTTTGGTGTACCACAGTAGAAACATGATATGGCCTATATTTCTAATAGGGTATCAACTTTTAATACTGAGGCTTAAGTACTGTAGTTGTATGGTTTAAATCTGCCTCAAAACCTTGAAAATCCAACCAAACAAAACCACAGCAAACAACCAAACAAGCAAACAAACAGAGACAAACCCACAAACATCCCCCACACCCCTCTCCAATCCAAACCAGCACTGTTTTCCAGTTTTTCAAGATGCAGGATACCTCACTAGAAAAATGTGATCCATGATGTCAGGACAGCCTGTTGAAGCAGTGGTCCCAGGAGTTAGAAATTTGAGGTTGTTAACTCCTGAAAGACGTCTAGTGTTCAAGGCAGCAAG
The DNA here is from genome assembly GCA_013397155.1 of Irena cyanogastra. Lineage (NCBI taxonomy): Eukaryota > Metazoa > Chordata > Aves > Passeriformes > Irenidae > Irena > Irena cyanogastra. The sequence goes on along the minus strand of VWZV01004331.1, from coordinate 185,329 downwards.
AGAGGGACAGTACTATGACTAGTGCACTCCACAGTACCGATCATACTGAAATGATAGACCTAGGAAATGATAGCTTCTGGATCAAGTGTACATTTGTTTCGATAAGCTTTGTGTGGGATACTTCTCCCACGTTTGACAAAGATCCTTTGTACTTAGTGCTGCCATTGGTCCGGGAAGCACGTGCTCGAGTTCTGAGCCTCGAATACTGAATGCAGTGTTGGGCCAAAGCAGTACCGCTCATGAACTGTAACCCACAAGCTTGGTAAATGTTCACTAAGTAACTCTATTCTGCACTATTCTGAGCTTCATATGAGGCAATGGTGGTGGTAGGAAGGTGATTTATTTTTATTTTTTTCAGGTAGGATAGATTATGCTGATACATGGTTCTTAGTTCCAGCCAAATTCAGTGTCAGCATCTGACCTTTTTTTGTAGACAGCTGGCAGATGGAGCCAGAGGCTAACATGCAATTTTGCCTGGATCTTGTGCTTTTGAGAGGTAATAGCTTTTTGCTCCCAGTTTCCCTCTGAGCTGAATGCAGGACAACTGGACCATGTGGTTTCCTCTGTCCTGGTGGGTTCTGCACCCTATACCCTGATAACCCCTATGGCAAAGTTACAATGCACTGAGGATTAGTCTCTGAGCCCCTTCAGGTTAAAATGAAGCTCCAAGTGTTGTGACGACTCTCAGTTTGTGGAGTTTGAGTCCCTGAGCTAGATCCTGAGATCAAAATTCTCACTGGTATTTTGTGATACCTATAGGTAGCTTTTGTGATATCTACAGCCACATGCTGCTGAGGTCAAGTCCTGATACCATGTGCTACGGAACTGTCACTGGCTGGGCTTAGGGAAACTCATTGTTTAGCCTTCAGAGGATCTTCAAAAAGCCTTTTGCTGCAAAGTGTGCACAGTTCTTTTAATAAATTATTTTCTGATTTAAGATTAGGGGTTTGTAAATTATTAGATTATGTTGTCTTCTAAAAAATTAGATTGTTTAATAAAAGTCTACTTTCCAGTTTCAGATACTTGCAGTATCTAAAATTTACCTTTTTATGAGAGCAGTGTTATAAAAACGTACAGGGAGACACAGAGAGAGAGTGAAATACTATAGCAGTTTTACGGCTATGTAAACAAACCACCTTTGTTAGAACTCAATCATCTCTAACAGCTAGGAGGTGATGCTTCTAGTGATGGTGATCACCTTCCAGGTGATAGTAAGTACTTATCAATCTCACAGTAATTTAAAGAGGAGTCACAGCTCATCTGTCTTTTTCTAAGAGTTACAGTGAATATATTTGACTGTAAGAATTTAGCATTTACCCTTCGTGGGTCAGTGGATGGGTTAGTCTTAAAGCATCTTTAGGGAGAGATTATTCTAATAAAGCCTCTCTACACCCAATATACTGTATTAGTATTTCATGCTTCTTTTTTAAAAAAATAAACCAGCAGCAGGCTACATTTCCTAATCAATTGTGTTTCAGACATAACATCCCCATATGTTGGGGGTGATGTGAACTTTCAGACAGAATAGATTAATGACAATATTTCATTTAAATCCTTTTTGGGGAACTAGATATCCTTAACAGGCTAACCGGAAGGCACTTTGATTATTGTTTTGAGACAGTGTTCTAGGAGCATCTTAAAAGCAACCTTTTTATATTCCTTTTATTGCTGCCTCCTCGTTTAATCTCAATTTCATTAATTTATTAGTTGTGTGCAGAATGTTTTACCTTAAAATTTGAAAGCCATGCAAGCATAGAGATCTTAATTTAGTGTTTCTTATTTTCAATGTCAGTCTTATTTTACAGACATTGAAATTTTCACCATGAAGTACAATCGTTGTACATTTTCACGTAGGTTGCACACTTTTCTTGCCTGATTTACATCTGCAACACTCACTGTGCTCAGTAGCTTACAATTTTAGAAAGTATCTCAGGACAGGGACTAAAAAACATTATGTTTAGTTAAAAGTGGAAAGGGACTTTAGTTGACAGTCTAAATATGAGGGCAACTTTTCTTATCACATTTCCTTGCTCTGTCATTAGAAAGAGAAACATCCTTTCTTCCCTATGTTAAGAAACTAATGGAAAATCTACATGTAAAATTCTGTGCTTCTACATTGGAAAATACTGTGGTAAGCACTGAGGAAGGGCTTGGGGTTTTTTCCTTGACTTTTAATACTTACTACTAAAACTGCCATGTTGTTAGGAGCATTTGGCCTCCTATTAGTGTTTTTCTCAGTGAATAGCAGGTCTGAGCGTCTATAAAATACTAGAAAGTGAAAGACCTTAACCTCTCCTAGACATAAAGCAAGCCTTTAATCTAAACAGAGAATAAAGCAATGCACTGACATCTACTTCACATCTGTGAGTCTGCATAGCCCCAACCAGATGATTTGGGATTGGCTCACTTCTAGATAATCTTTGAATCTTGATGATGATACTGAAATTATAACAGAACCAGCAAGCATATTTTTGTGGATTTTTGGCACTTCCTTGGGATTACAGCAGAGTTGAGACTCCTGCTTCAGAACATGGACCAAGCAGACTCAACTAGGGAGGAAGCCATATTATCTAAAACATCAAGTAAAACATCAAGTTTTTTACATAGACAAGATATAAGTTAGTAATTAGCATACATACCCCAATTTTTAACATAGGAAAAATCATGATTTCACTTGAATGCTAAGTAAAGTTCCAGAGAAAGTAGCAATCGGCTAACCAGAAATTAGTATATAGAATGGTTTTGACAGAGGAATGAATGTGTGAGCTCCAAGATTTTGGGATTTGCTTTGGTGAGGAGAATTAAGTTGTGTCAGATAACAGAGAAAAAGGATGGTGCCTCAAAGAAAGTCTTTCTGTAGGATTAAAGAATGGATGGTTCAAGCTGCAGCTTCTCCTTGCCTTTCATACTTCTTGTGACACCACTGGGTGTCCAAGCCCAAATTTTACAGGTATTGAAAGAGTGCCCTTTTAGGCGTGGCAGGATCTCAGGTGGTTTTTTTGGGAGTGCCTTAGACCTAAGTTATTCAAGTGTGAGAGCTAGGTATTTACACATTAAATCATGGTTCATGGAATTTTAAAGATTAGCTTGCTTTAATTTCTGCTCTTACAGGCACTGTCTATGGTAGTCACTTTTGAAAATGGCTACAGAACAAGGGACTCTCAAAATAGCTCAAGAGGATCAAATAAAAGAGGAGGGACATAAATTTAGGCAGTTTGATCTGTTTATATGGACTTTCTCCTAAGAGTTTCCAAGCACCTTAACTTAACATTAGACTCTAAGCACCTAAAAAATATGCCTTACCTTTGCTTCACCCAGATTCCCTTGGTATAAAGTAGGGATAATAGCTTGGCCCTGTCTCACAGTGATAAAAACATTAAAAGATTGCAAGATTTTTTTCCAGTACCATAGTAATGGGGGTTATATAAACATCTTAGATAGTCGAAAGGTAAGTTGAATTGGCAAAGCAGAGGTCGTGAGCAGCTAGAGATGAGATGTAGAAGGGGGCAAAGTTGTGCAAGGCCTGGAAGGCCTGGTAATAACTTTATATACTGTATTATGTCTAGGAGGGAGACTTTCAGCTTTCACTGACCTTTATTTTGAGCTTTTTTTGTCTCTATTTTATTTACAGTTACATGTACTGACATTTGTACAATTTCACATTTGTCAAAGACAGAAATCTGACAATTTTCTCTTTCAGACTTTGTTTTAAATTTTGAGTGTGGGTACATGTATGAAATTAGCCTCCCGCTAACTACTATGTCATGCAATTAGAATTTGCAGCATGGGTACACAATTTTCCTTATTATAGCGGATGTAGAGGTACCCTTGTGTTTGATCTGAGTAGAAAATTTACCTAAGATATGTCAGGAAATATTTTTTATGTCATGAGAACTGGGAGAAACTCATATAGCTAGGCTTGCCTCATATTCTCCAGTGTGTTTGCAGAAATGTATGATTTTATTAAGCTCCAATCTTAAGTTTTTAAACTTCAGACTAAATTTTTTTGTGTTATATGATTTCTGAGGCTAAGTTTTGCCTGCAACAGTGATGTCTCAACCTGAAGTAACAGTAAGGAAATACTTATTGCCCAGCATTGTTAGCTTATTTGTGCTTTGTCTTGCATATACTGGAACAAAATTTGGCAGAGTGATGTTCTTTCAAAGCCTCTAAATTCGACTCTTCTATCATTATTAAGAAATCACCTTTTTCACACTCAGCCTTGTTAATTGCGGACAGCTAAACTGCTGGAGAAGTTCAGCTTGCACCTACTTGTGAGACTCATCTCAAATGTACCAAAACTGAACAGGACAAGTGCCATTGCTCACCCATGGTTCTGGATCTAGACTTTTGCAAAAAAGTGCTGTGTCTAAATAACAAGTTTGGAGAGGGATATGGGTTGAGACAAGAAGTTACTGAGCCAAAAGCAACAGAAAAAGAAATGCACAGTATCAGCAGCAATATTAATAACAAGAGTATATAAAAAGAGAAGGTGCTTTACACAAAAAATGTGTTCATCACCTCAACTTAGTTCTGTGTGGCCACCAGGACAAAGACAAGATGGCAGGCGCTCCCCGCAGTGCTCTCCCTGTCAGTGGAAAAAAATGATGGACAAACTCACAAAAGCTGGATTGTCAGTGTTGTGCCGTGCTTCTCCTTTGTTCTCCATGTCTGCTTCCTGCACTGGTGCTGCTGCTGTTGACCACTCCACTTCTTTGGGGCTTGGTTCCTTACAGCATCACCACTTTTGACCAGTCCGCTTCTCTCCACTGGGCTGAACTGTGTTCCCTGCCCAGATCCACACTGTCCCAAGGGTTGAGAAGGGATAGTCCGTGCAGCTGGCCCCAGCAGCCTCTCCATGGAAGACAGGGAAACAAAACTGGTGCACTTCTGGGATGCATTCACCTTCTCTCACTGCCAAAGCCATCAGTGCTATGGAATAGCATCCCAGCCATGCCCACATAGCTCTAAGCTCTACCCCTTCCCTCTGCCCTTTCCCTGCTCCCAGGACACCACTGAAGAAAATTACTTCTTCCTTCAGTTCAGGAAGTACTCTGGGGAATTAATAATTTCAAAATCCACTAGAAAAATATATCTTACTCACATGATAGTGACTGGCTGCTCAGAGGATCTGTGCTGCCTTCTCACTTGACCTGCATGTGTAAGAAGCCCCAGTGTATTAGACCTTAGTCTATTTTTGTTGGTTTTTTGTGTTAGGACATTAAAATTCCAGCTTTGATCACTTCAAGGTTATGTGATGGCACCCCTAAGACCAAGACAAACTTAATGTTAGTAAGTCCTTATTTCCATATGCTTGACTACAAGCTCATTTTTCTTTTGACCTAGTGAACTGAGTGAGTTTGTGGCTCTTCACATTGCTTGAGCACATGAAACACTATACATATTTTCATGAGATGTCTGAAGAAGGAAAATCACCTTAGCCACAGCATTGTCTGTAAATCAGACAGACAAATCTCCCACAATCAGTGGTTGTCTTTAGGAAAGCCTGTACTTTGTATAAACAGATGGCCTGATCCTGCTTCTGATGGAATAGTGGGATTTTCCATTACTGAGACACATACAGGGAACAGGCCTAGAAACATCTGAACTAAGAGGCTGGAAAAAATTTTCTTTTGGACCTTTTCATAATTTTAAAGGTGTTTACTGAGTGATTCCTCATTTTGGAATGCCATTTTGCCAGTTTTAGCCAGATAACTCAATGCCAAATGATGCCTCATTTTTGCATTGAGTTATCTGACTAAAAACCAGTGTTGGAAAAGACCCTTCCAATGGTGATCCTGCCAGAGGGTATCTGCTTCTTTACCACTGAAGAGTGATCTCACCACCAGGGAAGAGGGTTGGGTATTGAAGATATTTGCCTCTCAGCACCTCGCACATTTCACCTAATATGCCTCTTGCATCTGACATATCTTGCAAGTATGTCAGATCTGTCACTGTCATGAAGCATGTGTGCAGGATTAGCCCCAACTTTTGCACTTTAAAACCAGTTCCCTAGCAACAATTTGTGTATGTATGTGTAGGTGTTTATATATGTAATATTTCTGTCTATATGCATATATTTGCATATAGACACATGTAATATATGCTTATATACATAAATACACACAAACCAGGTATGTATAGGCTGACATCTATTTTACATTAGATAGCAGTACAACTTACTGTTTTCTGCTTAGCATGAAACTTTCAAGGAATGCATATTGACTGAAAGTATATATGCATACATGTATACATACATATAGATGCATGCGTGCAAACATTCCCATTATCTATGGTGCATTAAAAAGCAAGAAATTTTAGTTTGTTCTCCTGATGGAACTTGTAAAAAACATGTGTTAGTGCAGCAGTTCCTATTTTCAGAAGAGAGCAGCGCAGAGACATTCAATCCGAAGTTGCTTGGTATTTTAAGCCGAAATTAGATTCATTGCTTTGATTATTCCACTGTGGGTCTCAAGTTATATTTTAGTGTCCTTCACCCTTTTCTCCTTTATTATTTATAACCCACACTCTTTGAGCAATGACCAGGACTAATCTGTAACCTTCTGTCCTTCTGCCTGATTCATTCTCTTTTGAAACACAAAGATTGAAGCAAATATTCTCAGACTCTGCTAAAATATAGATAGATAACTGGATAGATATTTCTCTCATATGTCTTATACTGAAATAAGATTTAATGGAGGTTTTGCTTTTCTAATTCAGTCTCAGTGGACCTACTTCAAAGGAAGATAGTAAAGCACTGGGAAATACATATTTGGTATTCATTGTATTATAATGTATCTACTGCACATGCATCTACACAGGCCTCCACCAAATCACTTGTGTGGCCATCTTGATTGCTAGATCAATGCATCCATGTTTTGTGGGCTTTTCCTCCCCTGGATGTTTTTTTTTTTGTTTCCCTTGCAATGTTAGCTGCACCTAAATAAATAAATTAAATAGTAATTCTTTTGTGCTCACTCTGCATCACAAAGAAGTGGGGCATAAAACAGCATTAGCAGAGAATCCCCTGAGGACCAAAGAATCTCACAGGGGGCTGGTCCTCTGAATGGTCTCTGTCACTCCCTAGTAGCTAATGACTGAAACAGGATCCATTGCCACTGGGAGCTTTTAATTTCCTTACATTGTACAGATTGCCCTGATCCAATGCAAAGTGACAGCTACCATTTTGGTACAGCTCATTAACAGCTTGTGCAAAAGCCAGCATACACCATGTCTTCATGTCTGCTATATTGCCACGATCTGTGTTCATGCAAGCTAGAATTCAGCCTTTGGAGAAGTTCTAAACCAAAATAGTTGCAGGCATAATAAATGCAGTGTCTTAGATACCTGAGGAAAACAGACAGTATATTTAAACTTACCTTGGGGCAGAACAATTCATGTCCATATTTCAGAATAAATTGAGAAAACCCAAGGATTTATTTGCTTTGTGAAAACCCAGCAATAATTTATTCAACAGCACGAAGCACATAACAAGGAAAGTTTCCCAGAAAATTTAGGAAATATCAGGATTGCTAATGGGAGAACAGAAAGGTGAAAATTCAAGAAAATAATTGGAAAATTATGGGAAAGTTCTCAAATTCTTTAAGACATGTGGAGCAACAAGAACAGTTACGTCTGTCAGACACAGGCAACGAAACTAGAATAACTTTAGTTGTGTTAGCTTGGGTTTGTGTATGTGTAGTTTTGTAAGCACTACTAAATTGTAGCCAGCTGTAGTATGGTCAAAATCAGCAGAAAAGTCTTGCTTTAATTTGTACAGGTGTATTCATTTTTCCAGCATGGGTTAGCAGTCCTGAAAGCCAAACTTTTTTTTTTCACCTTTTTATTTTCTACTTTTTTAAAAATAATTTTTGTTTAGAAAAACAAATCCACTGAAATAGAAACAAAAGCTTGGATTTTCCATTTCCAGATGGAGCATCTGTGTTGAATAGGAGAATAGTAGAATAGGTCCAGAGCATAGTGGTGTTTCTCATCACTCAAGCCTTTGAGGGGGCAAGAACTAGAACTGTCCAAATGTGGTCTAGTAATTCTAACATAATTGATGAACCTGGAAGGGTGTCCCAAATCAGAAGCAATGTTGATGTCTGTGTTGTGATGAGTTTGTGGGAACATATCTGTGGTGCTTTCATATCTTCCATCTTGGATCTGAGCATATCAGGGTAGGTTCAAAGACTAACAAAAGTATACCATTACATAGACTCTGAGGCCATCTCTGAGTAATTTGTAAGGGTGCTGTTTTCCACTCTCCTTCAGCTCAATGAAACTGAAAGTATTCAGCACCTTCAGTGGTTATAAAGAGGCTTTCTTGGAACTGAGAGTATATAATATTCTGTGAATATTTGCTGAAGGCAGAATGAAAAGTTTGGAAAGGCTAGTGGGAAACTGATCACCCCTCAGTCCTGATTCTGAAAGAAGCAAAACCTCAGAGATGGAGTGTTAAGTGTGTCTTTCTCAGTAAAGGCACTGAAATTGCAAGTAGTTGTCATTTAAGTTCTTTCCCTAGTTTTGCTTCTGACTATTTGTGACTCATTGGAGTGCAATTGCCATGGGAAGTTTTTATTAGTGCATGAAAGAAATAGCATCAGATATGGGAAACATAATGAGAAAAACTGTGAAACATTTATTTTTAGAGTTTACAGTCTAAGTGCGTGAGTTAATGAAAAGCTGTAAGATTTGACATAATTATTTTAAAATATAAGCTTTCATTTTGATGAACTTTTAAAATACTTTTTTTCTCCTCTTTTTAATGTGGAAATTGAAATGAATGCAAATCTTGGGCCTTTAAAGTAGATGAGTTGAAACAATGTCACTGACAGCTTAGCAGCATAGAGCTGGGTGACATATAGTGACAAGAAGTAGTGTCTGGCACGCAGAGAGAAAAACCCAGGATCTTGTGGGTTTAGGGCAGTACAGGATGGGAACACTGAGGAAGTATTGAAGTGTGCGTGGGTCCTCCTATTCACACAGCAAATATATGGTTTAGTATTCAGTAAAAAGAGCCAATATATTGTCAGTATAACAAAGTGTTTTAGAAGAAAACTATTTAGAAACGTGTAAAACATTATGCAAAACACCTTGTTGTTTCTCTTTGCAGTGCTCTTTTGACACCTATTGCTTCTCACTCATTTTTCTATCATTATGGAACATGTCAACATGTAAAAAGAATACACATATATACATTTAATAAATAATGGAAGCATTGTTTATAGAACAAAAGTGGATATAGGTCCATGATAATATGCTTAGGGAAAGAGATAAGATTATATATAATTATAAATATGATCACATGGTAAAAAGATGATTGATTATATATAAACCAGAGTATCAGTAAGTGTTTTAAAAAGAATTTTGCATCAAATGTGTATATAATTTCATTAAATGTGTGTGTATCAGAAATATGTTGTGTTAAGATGGAATACTTGTAAGTAAATTTTGATGCATTCAATGGATAGAAGATATGGTGGATCCTCATCAATCAAAACACTTCGAAAGGCTCTATCTTTGTAAAAGTATGTGTTTCTAAAGGGAGCAAGCTTCTAGCGTGAGTACATAGACTTAAGCTTTGCCAGAAAGAATTAGTGTTTCCACCTTGTAAAAGTGTCACACTAAACATAATGATCTCTCTGAAAATAACAATGGGTGGAGAAGGAGAAGGGCTCAGCATTAGCTGAGGCAGCTATTTTACAGGGCTCCAGAGTAGCCAGTATCTCCTCTAGATAACAACTTGACACCAATGGCTTGTCTGAACTCCCTGCTTTGAGAAAGTGTCCTTATTGCAGTCACTGACCTCTTGCCAGGGAGCTGCTGCTTCCTAATAGCAAGTTGCCTCAGGGCTTGCCTGAGTGTGGGATTATGCATGTCCCACTTCTAGCACAGCTTTGAAAAGTCTCCATAGCTGAGCTAGTGCAAAGGGCCAAATTAGCCCTTTGGGTGGGGGTTATTCAGCATTATTTGGCCATATTCACCCACCAGCAAAGGAGAAAAATTTAAACTAAATTTAAATAAGCCAGTTAAGTCAGTTATGATTAAAGAAGTTATAATTACATATGTATGCAGAGTGCATTTGTACACATCTTAAAATGCAGCTAGTATAACATACTCCACACCCATCACATGTTGGTTCAATCAGGCACATCTCTAGTAGAAGGAGAAGCACACTAGCACTATGTTTTGTGATATACCTCTAATCATAATTTTCCACTGTTTGGTTGGAAAAACTCAGTTTACACAGCTGCATGGTGTTTATACAGTATGTTGTGCTCAAGGGTAAGGCAAGAAAGCACTCAGCCACGTGTCTTGCATCTCTGATTGAATGCATAGGCAGCCCGAGTACTTAAGCTCTAAACATCATGTTATGCTGTCTGTCTGTGACCCTCAGAAAAAAATCTACAAATCAGATGCCTCAAAATTAATTAGAATTATAGATTAATATTATTTAATGATGCTTAGAAAATTTTATTTTCAACTCCAACTTCTCTGTAAAGTGGAAAAATTAACTGTCTGCTGAGAAACGACCAAAAATCCTGTCCTGTAACCTTTTTTGCACATTGTTCCCCCAAAGTGCAATGGTAGTTTTTCAAGTAGAAAGGTTATATGTATGAGTTAAATTGCAGGATCAGATACTGCTCTTGGATGTGCATGAAGAATCCAGTTGATGATGATAAATGAATCAGGCCTTAGGTGGTGAAATTGGGGTATTTTGCTCCTTAAGTTGAACTAGAAAATGTGTGGCCATGTTTTAAGAAATACATAGTGACTGTGCACCCTTAAGAAAATATTCAAAAATAACTGTATTTGTTCTCATGAGCAGGATGTTTACAGTTGAATCACTTTGGGAACATCAGCTCCCAAAATAATGGATATAAAAATCGTAGGGTTTTGATTTTTTAAACAGTATTTTCCCTCTTCTTGGTGTATTGGTTGGATTTTGAGGCCTCATGATCCTTGTATTCATGTTTCTATTGTTGAAAACCATCAAAAGATGAGGTTTTTTTTTTCTTTTTGTTTGGTGTGGATAAACTTGGGAAAGGGAGAAAACCAATCTGTGTTCACCTGACTGCCACAACAAGACCTTTAGAAAAGCATTAAATATCTAAAGTCTCAGTCAAGCAAAGTGATTGTTAAGGCTACATGTGGTCACTAAACAGAGGACTTTCTAAAAAATGATCAGATGTGTTAGTTCTTTTTTTGTTTTTGGGTCTGTAACTTCTAGGATTAATTAATTGTGAGTCCTCAAAAAGCGTAAAGCTTGTGATAAAAAGGTGTATCCTGGGATGGGACAAAGTGATGTATTTCCGTTTTGAGTTGAGCTCTTTGCGGTCCTGTGTCAGGAGACACAAGGTGATACAAGGTGAGCTTTGGGGAGTTATTTAGCTTGGCACCACGATAGCTGTGGTGAGCCTGTGAAGTGCATGTGCTTCAGCTGGGCTGAAATCCCAGAAAATAGTGGGCAGTGACAATTTTTAACCCTGCAAAGAAAGGAGGTGTTGCTGCATGGGGTCATCCCACTTGATTTCCTTTTACAAAGAGCACAGGGGAGTGGGGGTAAAAAACCTTTTTGACAGAGAGGAAATGAAACAGAAAACCTTTCAACTCTGAATAAAAGGATAATTTCCTTATCAGGGTGCAGGTTTGACCTCTTTTTATTTGTCTGTTTTTCAGAGAGTGAACTTAGTTGGTTTAACAAGTCTAAATCTTTATCTCAGCTGGTTGGTGTCCCCCCACCCCACATTTGAAGGACTTGGGTGTAGGCAAAGGAGTGTGTGTGTCTGGGAACAGGTTATTCTAGCTGCAAGAAGAGGAAATGGTATTTTAAAAACCCATTTAATTAAATGACAGCACTTGGGATTTCATTTAATTCACATTACAGGAGGAATTTAGACTTCCACTGCTACCACCTGCTGCCAGGCTGAGCTGTGAGCGTTGTTCCTGCGTCTCACCGATGCAGGTGAACTTACTGCCGAACCACTTTCACAGTCCAGAAAGCATGACATTCCTTGTTACCAGTGGGAGGAAAGGCTAATTGAGAAGTGTGTATAAAAGCTGTAATGAGTAGCATTTACATGTATTGATTAGAAGTAGGGCCACAGTCTCTCATTTATCACCACCAGCAGCTGTGAAATTTTCCCCACGTCAATTGGCACGGCTCATATTCCCGCTCCTCTGGTTCTTTATTGCTTTTTTCTTCCCCCCACCTGCCCTGAACCAGAGTGCTGATCCACCAGCTGGAATGGGCTGGTAATTACTCCAGCTTCTCCACCAGCTGCCACAATTGCCAAACCGCTGGAGTGAAAAATTCCATCCTGCATTTCCGATTTTTTACATTACCACTGCATAATCATATTTGACGAATAATTAACCCGGGTTAATACTTCAGGGAGCCATTTGCAAGTAAATTGATAAGTTGAATGCTGTAAAGGCCCACAAGGGCTAAAGGCTTTAGGAAGCTGCTCAAAGCAGCCCACTGACTGTGCTATTTTAATACGCACACACCTCTTGACTATCTTAATTAAGAGTGGACGTTAGATGCTGTCCTCCAGCCTCCTTTAACAGAGTGTGGTTCAAGAGGAGGGAGAGGATGGGAAACACACTCAAATTGAACTCTCCGCTATATCTCTCTCATGGCAGTGGTGCAATGGATGTGAATAAGTGCACTTTTCCTCCCTTCTAGATTTAGAAACAGACACTGTTAAATCAGAAACTTGTTAAACAGGGTTGAAACAATGAAAATTTTCCCTGCCAACTCATTGAAGGGTATGTTTAGAGAGCTGTTTCTCCTGCCATTAACAATAGCATGCAGGTTAGTGAGAGAGCAGAGTCCTTTTGGAATCATATGTATTTGTATTTTGTTTTCAATTAAGACAGCTGCACTGTGTTTTAAGTACATGCCTGTTCCTTGAGATTGATCTTGGATTTCTGAGATAAGTGAAAAACCTGTCTATGTGATTCTGCAGTTTAAAAATCTACTCTTTCTTCAGCTGCGTATTTTAGAGTGTTTGGCATAATCTTATTTGGAGCAGGATTGCAGCAAATAATAGGTGATTGGAATAAATATTTTTGGTTTGTTCTGCAGAAACCAAAAATACACAAACCAAAGCCCAAAACACCAATGAATTTCTGTTGTGTTGATTTTTCTGACACTCTTACTGTTATTCAGGCAAATATTTCTTCCTCAAGGTGGCCAGTAAATGCCATATAAATATTCTGTAGCATAGTTTTGGACAGAGCAAGATACACTACTTAGAGGTAAATAAGAGTCACATTATTGCAGGTATTAACTTGGGTTTGCTTTAATTTTGTTTTTGCTGTGTAGCTGCATTCCTTAGATTCAGAAAAAAAATTCATAGGGAATATTTCAGTATGTTTCTATTTCTGGGGAGACATGATAGAAAACAGTGACTAAATTATGTGAAAAAATAAAAAAATTAATCGTTTAGTATTTTCATATAAACTGTGTAATTTGTTATCTCTCCAAGATTTCCAGCCTAACTTCTGGTCTTTGGAAACATCTGTTTTGACAGTCTTGGTGGCAGCTCTAAGATGTGCCACACACATGCAAAGCTGTAAGTCAAGAGAATAATTAATGGATTTGTATATCACATGCTTGGTGGCATTCCTTAAGCAGAATACCATCAAGACACTGTTAGCAGCTACAGAGAAGTCTTCAGCCCAGCACCCTGCCCAGCTGAAATCTCTGTGCAAAGCCCTGTGAGCTCCTCATGGAGCCTCAGCCCATCACTTTTGTACCAGGAATACCTCTGAAGATGGTGAATGGCCATGTGGAAGTTACAAAAGCCATTTTTTTTATCTCTACATGAAAAAAGAAAAATAGTTAAATAAAAAAACATAGGTATTAGGGTTTAAGAGTTCAAAGCAGTTTTATTAAACACTAAGATGACTCAGGAGAGAGATGCAGATGGGATTATTTAAAATCAAGCATTGTCACTATGTTCCTGTGAAGAGGGAGGCTTTCTCTTACATAGCTCCCTCTTACAAGTGTGCTGGTCTTGCGAGCAGGTTTGGGTAGGCTGCCATAAGCTGAAGGCAACATAATTTTTTATTGAAACAAGCAATATTTCTTTAGGAAGCATAAACCTTAACCATGTGGAATATTATTTTTCTATTATGTTATTTGCTTTAAATAATAGGGGTTTATAAAAAAAAACTTTAAAACTCAACTTAAGAATTGTATTACCTTACATGTAGTGGTTTACCCTATTACTAGTGAGAACCTAAGGATTTCTGGGCTGTCATTTGAAAATCTCTGTAGTTTAAGAGAATTTCAAGAGCAAGTATAACACTTCAAACTATGATGGTTTTATTATTTTTAGTGACTTTACTATTTTTTGCAAATAAACTTAGTTTAAGAAGTATTAGTTTAAGAAGTATTCTCATTGTCAGGAGAAAGGATAGCCAATCTTGAATTTCTTCTTTAAACCACAGTCCAACAGCTGCATCTGTTGTGGTGGATGTATGACCACTGTATAAATCCCTGCTCGAAATTTGGTGCAGAGGGTTTTCATTGCAAACATGATACACTGAAGACTGTTGTTAGATCACTGCTATTCAAAACTCTCATGCACAATGTGCATTTGCCTTAGCAAATGTTTATGGATACTGAGGCAGGCATTTCAGGGTGTGGCCAAGTCACAGTAGATATGAAAGGAATTAGTCTTTTCGGTTTTGTTTTCCTGCACTATGCAGCTTTCCAGGTCTGCCTTATCATTTTCATGTGGACAAATTGTCATCTGTCTTATTGTCTACTCAGCTGTTTCTGTAAACAGCCTCTTTCAAACCTAAATAGAATTGCGTGGCATGGCCTGACAATTTGGAAAATAAATAAAGAATAACACTTATATGACTATCCTGCTGTATTCCCCCAGCATTTAAGTGGTCAGAGCTTCTGTGCATGCTGTATTGAAAGTCAGTGCTGGGCATTTGTCACCATGTGTGGTAATGCAGGGGAAAGCAGTTCCTTTCAGAGCTCAACTGTAGTACTGAGTGAAATCAATGGCTAAACAATCTAACACAATTGGTCACATATTGATAGAATTAAACACCGCTGTTAACGTGACTTGTCATTGATCTGACAAAAACAGAGTCCAGGGTAAAAGTCGCCTGAAGCCTTTTGAGTGTGTTTACATAGCAAAGGTTGGGAAATTTTTCACTCCATCTGCTTCTAACATTTTTTTTAATTATTTTTGCCCACAATACTCTTCACTCTAGAAAACACTTGCAGAACTTTAACCTCTTCATTGCCAGAAACTTGACACACAGACACACACACATAACCACGCCCACTGTGCCAATTATCTCTTGGATCAGACCACTGATCCAAAAGTGGTCTGAGTTTCTTTTCCCATTTTGTACACAGGGGAATGTTTGCAAAAGTTACTCCAAGAACGGGGAAGTTTCCACAGGTTGGGCACAAGGTCATCTGGATCAGCTGCAGGCAGTGTTGCCAGCAGGCAGTGTTGCCAGCAGGCAGGCACAAATGGTGCAATACAGAACATTACTGCTTTTGAAACAGGGTATGTATCTGGAAAGCAGAATTAGGTCCATCTCTTCTGGTGTACAACATATCTGGATTGTGCAGGGTATAGCCTGTATTCGGGTAGTGATTCAGAGGTTAAAAATACCAATAAAGACAGCAATTAAGAGGTCTTTGCTAATATAACTTGAAACTAGTCTACATTTCAGGAATCAGTTTTATTGAGGTCATGCTTTGCATATGTAGTTTAGCTGTTGGCTTTTTCTTGGTGTGTCAGAAACCAAAAGATTTTGCATTATGAAATCTTCAGCTAGCTGGAATAATTGCCATACATGCTGGAAACAAATTTCTAATGAGCACCTGAAGGATCTGAGCAAATTGCTCCAGAGTATTTGCAAGGGAAACATGTTCTTACAATGCTCCTGAGTTCTCCGATCTGAGCTACAGTCATGCTTTGCTTTTAGGCTGATTGCAAACCTGATAATGTTTTCTAAAGTACCTCAAGAGAAAGGAGCCTGGGTTTGTAAAAAGCATGGCTTAATGGTAACTCGTAGTCACAACATGTCAGCCCTGCATTTCTGCATCATTCGCAGTGTCAGGATAGGTGTTCTCACCTGCTCCATTCTCACAATCACTTCTCTCCTCCTCTCCTACGGCTCCTTGCCTCTTAGACGTCTTTTTTGTTTGCTGTAATCTTTGTGCTGTGCTAGAGGTTATAGATACTTGACACTTTGATAGTGGGTATTGCTTCTTTGTTTATCTGCCGGCTGCTGAGCCCGTGCTTTGCCGGCAATGGTGCTGGCAGGCTGCGCTCCTGCACACGCCGTCATGGTGTGCGGATTTCCTGGACAGCCCAAGCACCCCAGGGTGACCAGCAGCAAAAGGCTGCCTCACATCTCAATTCTGGGGGAGACAAAGAAGTAGCTGCGCTTGCGAGGCTTTTGTTCACTTTTTTTTTTTTCTGATGTTACAGTTGTATAATAAAGCTTTCCAGCCAAGTTCGGTGTAGATATTGCTGGTGGATTGTTGTTGCCTGTGGCAGCCGTGATGGCAAGATTTGCTGTGCTGTATGCAGCCTAGGGACTCCGAGGCAGGTTATCACACCTCCACGGCTCCTTCCTTTAATTCACAAGCCTTACAAAGATGTAGTGAGTGAGGGATGGGGAAAAAACTTTAATGCACACAGTAGCATAGTCACAGTTGGGAGAGAGTCAGAAAAGACTTGGGCTGCTTACTTGCACTTCTTGCAGCATTACAGAAGCAAACAGGTTTCTTCTGAGTGGAATACAATTTTGTCCCAAGATTATTAGCAGAAAGATATTCCCCCAGCAGAAAAGGAGCAAACATTCCTGTGCACAGGATTTGCGTTCTCACAGTCTGAAGCTCTGTGACACGTGGTGGTGGTGCTAACCAATTGTCTCCACATCCTAATCATGAAGCAGTAGTGCATATATCAGTAGTATACACATCTGAACTGGAAATGTGAAATGCTTAGAAAATATTACCCTGTACTGAAGTTGAAAGCTAATTGCCCATCATAACCATTCCTGTTAGACTCATACATTTGAAGTTTCCATGTGAACACTTAAAGCTCATTCCAGGGGTTAAAGAACCCTACTGACAGATGAGATGTCAGGAGGGAGACATAATTGCACTACAGAAGTGGTAACCTGTACGTCTTGGGAAAAGAATAGGACACAGCTCCTGAAGCTTGAAAGAAATAGCTGTGGCTAGATCTTTGAACTCTATCAAGAAAGATCACACTTCCAAGGAGGCAGCAATGCAATGTGGCCTTCCTTCATATAAATGCTGTCTTCATCCTTCTCTCTCAGTTGTACCCCTTCCCTTTTCTTAAAGGGATCTAAGAGACCTACGGCTCGGTGATAGTTTCATGAAATGCCCTGATGAAGGATGTAAAGAATGCGTCAATGTCAAACATCATACTGCACTACAATGGCAATGTAAAGAGAGTGCACACACGAAGACTTTCTTCCTCTCATCTTTCTAGGCAGTGGTTTGAATAACTTTTATGAAAGTTCTTCAGCAATTGTGCATGGTTGGTTTGGATGCTTATAGAACCTTCAAAATCTGTTGAAACAAGAATAAATTATGTGAAATTAATTTCCATCATTTCAGACTGGATCCACATCTGAATAGTGCCTGTCATTTTAGAGAGACTGCAGGTACTTGAAGTAGGGAATTTGAGTTTTTTTATCAGACATTGAGTTGCATTTTTGTAAGAAGCCTTACCTTTAATGTGATTTTTAACCAAAAGAAATTTAAAACTATTTAAGGTGAGTAGATTACATGTATTTATCTCAATATAATTTTCATACTGCCTTATTAGACAAAACTCAGAAATGTTTGTGTTACTTCATCATTCACTGCAAATAAAGTGGATTAAAAAATATGAGTCTCTTCATGTTTACTTGACACTCCTTTCTGTTTAGAAGACAAAGTTTAAGGACTTCAGTTATCTTTTGTCTTCTAAATTCTAAAGCAGAGATTTTTGTTGAAATCCCCAAATCTAATTCTTAGAACTACAAGTCTGTATTTTCCATGCTTCACTTTGAAATTTTAATCATCAGCACATAGAAATTGCCTCTAACAGCTGCTCAAAATTTGTGTCAATTAACTTTTTTTAGACTTCATAAGATGCAGAAACAATGGCAAACTATACCCTGAATGTGTTTCTGTTCACTAGAACATAGTATTTAATTTTAAACGAGGAGCTAGTTAAATAAACTACATGTAACTTTCACATTATTTCATCACTTTCTTTATTGTTTGACACTCTAACAGAGCATCAAAATGAAATATCCTCAATAGAATTGCAGTGATGTTTTGTGGTCACTGGAGACATTTTAAACAGTGCAGCCAGCTGCGTGAGGTTTCTGTGCTGTCTTTATCTCTTTGTGTCCATGAAGTGTTCAATTCTTATTACAGCTTATTTATGCAACCTAGGATTGAATTTTTTTCCCTTAACTTAGACAATTGGCTGGCCAAGGACAGTGCTTTAAGTGGGGTTGAGGTATCTGTAATAAATTATCAAAGACCTGTGAAGCCAGTTTCATAATAAATTAAGCCAAGTCTCATGCAGACCCTAGCATGCAATTGGGATTCATGGGAGCCTAGCTTGACATGTCCCAGGGAAATGTCTTAATCCTTTGAGTGGAAGTCTGAGGAGCTTGGCATGACAGACTGTATAAGATAAAGCTATGATGGTCTGCCAAGACTAGTTTAGAAATATTGTACTTAATTGCCTCAGCTGTATTTCTCACTCATATTGTTCTTTGTCCAGTGGGTCTTTAAATCTATTGACATGGTAAAATATGGATGGGCCAATTGGACTGGTGAACTTTTAATTTTCCTTGTGCCACAGTGTTTGTGCAGTGAATGTGCATGTTTGTTCCATGGCTTCTTGGTTTGATAAATATTTCTGTGCATCCATAACCTTACTGATGTAATTTCACTGATGGGAGGAGAGCTCCCCTGACATGTTTCATGGAAGTGCAGGGACAGAGTGGGCATGGGAAGTGAGGTTTTCCTAGCACTTGCATCAGGTAAGGTGTGAACAATCCCTAGATGGGCCTGGTGCCTCCTGACCACTGTGCAGTGCCTCCACCCACTGTATCAGTTCCAGGATAAAAGAGTGCAAATGTACCTTCAGAATCAGAACTGGTGGCTACTCAGTATCTGTTTTGCTGCAGTTGTTTTTTTGATTCTCAGATGTATTTGGATCAAGCTGAACTGAACAAGGCTTCGAGGGATCCATAAAATCTTCTGCAAAAAATAAGAAAGCCCCTCAAAATATATTTTCACTGCACAAAATTGTAATGACATTGAAGTGTTTTCAGTGGAGACTTTCTAGTGTAGACTATGTGCTGCTTTGGGAAGCCAAGACTTTCCCTTTTAGAGTAACATTCTGTAATTTTTATGTAAGAGTGTGGTGAAAGGCTTTCACCTTAAGCCTACCATTAAATCAAGATACTAATTCTATATCCTGAGCTAATTTAACTTTTGATAGAAGCTTCATGTTTTGGCAGAGTGATAAAAGAGAACATGTTGCTGGAGCTGAGAGACTGGAATTAAATAATTACCCATTGAGTCAGTTAAAAAAAATCCACATGAGATGCATTAATGAGCTACTTCTATGTGACACGGCAAGTCTTGAATGACAGATGCATGTCATGGTTTCCAATATCAAATGGATAAAGTATCCACCTAGATTTTGTAGTTCTATACTATTTGTAATGTAGTGTTTTCTAAAAAAACTCAAGAAGGATTGCTTATTGTTTTACAGTGTGTTTATTAGCACTGGAAAGCTGGTCAGAAGAGTGAAGAAAATATGTATCACTATGACTATAACAAATCCAAGGAAAGAATAATGAAAGCAAGCTTAGGGAAATGTCTGTTGGCAGACGATATGTTGTGTATTGCCTGATCTATCCGTGGGACATGTGACTTCATATAGGAGTGGCAGCAGCTACGTCTGCACATACAGCATTAAATAGAGAATTCATGTCCTGAATAAAGATATTTTGGTATATGTCCAAAAGCTAGTCTGCTCAGTGATTAATATTAGTGCTATTCTTCCCTTTTGATTGAAATCTCTTTGGAGGGGAAGGCAACCTTCAGCATCAAATTATTAATTTTGCTAACATACAGAGGAACTGTACCCAGATTCCAAGGTTTAACCAAACAGGTAACCATAGCACACTGTTCCTCCAGAAAGATATTCAGAACCCCACACAATATAGTATTCTCTGGCTGCATACTTGCAAGGAACTTACATCCAGTTTTAAGAGCAGGGATGATGCACTGGATCAGTCCTAGAGGCTGCATAATCAGTTATCCCTGCAACAACTCTGTGCCACCCTCTCAGAGCTTGAGAGGCAGTGCACAAAGAATTAGGTTTCCTTCTGCTGAAGATGTGGGAAAGATCCCTGTTTTGAAATAAATATTTCACAGAACTAGATAACTGATGATGAAAGAAATTTCTGTATGGAAAAATAATATTTCTCTGAAATAGTTATACATCTACTCATTTTTTTTAATGCATGGTGTATAATCAATAGTTTTTGTGGAACTACCATGTAGGTATTTGACAGTATTAGCAGCATTGAAAACTTACATATTTCTCAATTTCTTGCATTTCTGAGTAAAACTAACGCAAATTAATTTTCACAATTAGATGCTAAGTTTTGATTGCTTGGGTGGGTTTTTTTAAATAGAAGCAATATGGGATGGTGATCCTGGTTCCTCTTGGTCCTTTTTTGTCTACGTGTGAACATCTAGCCTCACACGAGACCTAGCAAGCAGCTCCTTTCCACTGCATCTGAAAATTGGGCCTGAATTTCCGAGTTTTGCAAGTATGTGCCTTGTGCACTGACACTGTGTTTAAGATGTTGAAACATAGATAGAGCAAGGCTGTTTAGGCTGGCACTAGGCTCTGTGAGGGTTGAAGGCTACTGGCTGACCCAGATGAGAATCCTGCTTCACTAAAACAACAAAGATTTGTGCCTGGCTTTATTCCAGTTGTGGAAAAGCAATGGAGCTTTTTCACTAAAAGACGATGGAGGGGAACATTTGTCTTAGAGAACACAAGAGTGCAGTACCATGGGGTGTTGTCTTGGGAGAGACTCAGTTTTGCGTCCTGAATCAGATCTTAGTGCCCCCAGACTAAATCAAGTATGGAAAGCACTGGGGTGCTCTCTGTTCTTAGGAAGCCTGGTCCCTTTCTTTCCACCTCCAGTTCTGGTTGCAGTCTGAAATGGTATTCCCGATGTTAGAAATGAGTGTTCTGCTATAAATTAGGTGTATGTACTCTTCCTCTTCTGAAAATGGAGTTTTGATGAAATGCAGTTAACTGGTTTTAGCTATTTTGACATTTCCAATAAATATAAAATAGCATAAATCAGAAATTTTCTACCTGGGTCTACAGGTAAAATTATTCTCATTTTGACACATAGGCTTTTCAGCAGTCTCTGTTGCCAAGCAAGAAAAATTAAGTAAGCAAAATTCTGAAGTCTTAAAAAAAAAAATTTTGTAAATTTAACTTGAATTAGTTTATACAGTATTGGGAATTAAATAATGTAAGAGGATTACTTTTTTTTTTAATAGGAAAAATTATATATTGCTAGTTTACTCCATTTGGTCAAATTGGAATTGATTGTTGTATTGTCTCTTTGTAATTCCTTGTTTTGTTCAAGGGATTTCATGCCATAGATTCATGCCATGGATTCCATGGAATCCGTGGATTTCGTGGATTTTAGGTGCTGTATAAATACAGGATAAAAGGATAGAGCTATACCCAGAAAATACAGAATTTTTGAAAAATAGGGAAAATATAAGGAGGCTGAGAATATTAAATTAAATAGTGGAAATGAAAGGTAAAGAATTTTGGGTGCTGTTTCTACAAGACCCTAATCAATTCCAAGATGTGCCAAAACATTCCCAATTTTCATAAACTACAATATGGATCAGTGTCTGGTGGGATGGAACCCTATAATGCTGAAGCAACTCTGATATGGATGAGCAGAAGTGTTGCTGAAGCCTTCTCTTCATTTTATTTATTTTTATAAAAATGAGAAGAGCAGAGTATACAACAGCAAGAAACACAGTGTGTGTTTTGCATACATAGAAAAACAAAACAGAAATAGCAAGGCATTGATACACATGAGAAATATTGTATCAATATTTTAGTCATACATCAGCTTATGAGTACTGTATTGATCTGTTTTTCTTCTAACATCAAGATAAGATGAGTGTTACATGCATGGAGCTTCCTTAGCTATTGGATGCAAGGATTAGTGATTGGAGCATAGAGACTGGTAGTCAAAAATCTCAGTTCAAGAGACAGACAAAGCACTCCTGACTTTTTTTTCTTGCTTTCCCTACCTGATACTGTAACAGAGAGATTTTTTGTGCTTTGTCTGTATTACAGATCTGATGTCATGTGCCTACTGGACAATTTGAGAGGTTTTAAAATTTTGTATGTGCAGAAAAGCTGCTGTCCCTGTTATTCTGGTCCATGAGTATCCCTTTCAGACTGTTGCATTTTTTTGCTTTGTAGTATTTGTACTATTGTGGTAGCTGGAGGCCAAAGCTGAGCGTTGTTTCAGACACTGCATGAGCATGTCACAGGCAGCAGTGCTTATGGTGTCTGCTCTGTGCATTAGGCCTAGATGTCACTGCTTGCAGGTGGCTCCTTTCACATCCCCAGATGCCTTATACCTCCTCCTGACAGAGGTAGCCCTGTGTCCTCTTCCTCTCAGCCAAATAATGTGCCCTCTCATTCAGAGCTTGCTGTGTGTGTCTGCATCTCAGAGATCTGAGACACACTTCCGGTGCTGTATCTTATTGAAGACAATAGTGGAAATAATAATAAAAGGAATCAGTTCCTTAGGAAAATGGAGTTTCCCACGTATCAAGTCCTGATCTAAGTTTCCTCTTTCCTTCCTTGGGTTTTTTGCAGGAGAGAGAGTGAATAAGAAAAACAAGTCTTGTAGCTGCACATCTTGACAATAGATAATAGTAAAAAGTTTTAGTGGCCTTTCCTGCTTTAGTGCTGGCACTTTCTCTGGCAATTTGGGCATGCTCACTAAGAAGGATACAAAGGAGAACTGAGCTTGTACAAAGAAAATATAGAGTGTGCGATACTTAAAGAAAGTTAGATTAGAGTCTTCCAGAGGAAAATGTGTTTATGAACCAGTTTTGCTTTACAGCTCTGAAAACCTGTAGTTTTCCTTGTCATGTCTGGACTACATTAGTCTCAAGAAAGTGCTTCTCAATAAAGTATGCTTTTGAGTTTATAACATGTGGGGTTCAATACTGTTCCTAGAGACATCTGTTAGAGCTTCTCTACCTGGCCATCATTGGAAATTAGTTCAAGTATGGTAGTAATGGGAAGGACATGTTTTCTTTTGTATTCTCACTTAAAATCTTACAGTATAATGAATAACCTGCTTGCCCTACTAATTACCATTTTTCGGTACAAACCCATCACTTAAGACCTAGGTCTGTGTTAGCATGGGGCTTGACCAAGCCTTGATAGAAAGTTATGCTATTGCAAGCCAAAGAAGTAGCCATAGAACTCTTACATGTGTTATGAGCTCCTGAAGTCTTGGTAGTCTCAAGTTTGCCTTCCACCTTCAAATATCCTTTTTTGTGTAGGGGTGGGAGCAAGTGAGAGGGAAAGAAATATGAAGAAATTGGACAGGTAAACAGGCTTTGCACAGGGATTTTTAACACACCACTGCTTTTATTTAAAGCATGCTGTTGGTTCTATTTAGCAACTCTGCTGCCAAGCTCCAAACCCAATCTAGTTCAAGCTTCCCTTGGGAGTTGCATTTACTGAATCTGTGGTGAGTCAGAAAGCATTACTACCTGCCTCATTGTGCTCCTGGGAAAAGAGGAGCTGAAGAGGAGAAGCTCTTTTTCCTTTTTGTATTGGGTTCTGATTTGATTTGCTCCCATCAGCAGAACAGATACTCTTTTAGGGGTGACTTCCTTCTGTGGCTGCCTCCATGACAAGCTGGTATTCCTAAACAGGAACCCGTTGCCTATTTGTTTCATAGCAAATAGGTCAAAGACTTCCTTTTCCAGGCTCAGGTTTGTGTACTTTCAGTCTGGAGCTGAATACACAATTCATCATGCCCCTAAACCAGAGCTATGTGTCTGCTTGCTGGCCCCATCTCCAAGCTCTATGAGTCCATACTTGCTAGCAGGGTGTATTGCTATGTGCAGAAGAATATTGCAGATGCTTTCCTGAAAGCTAATACTAAATGCTAATTTTTCAATGACAAAAGAGAATGCAGTGCTATTTGATAAGAATTTCATTTTTTTACAGGCTTTCCATGCCGTGGCAAAATCAACCTACTTGCATCTCACCTCTTTATGTTAGTGATAGATGTGATTTTTCTTATACTAAATATTCTTTCTCTGCATCTCATCCATCCAGAACATGTATATTGAAAATGCATTGATTTGTGGTGAAATTCTGAAAATCTTTTCTCTCCCCACCCCAGATATGGATCTATTTTAACATTAGATTTTAAAAGATGGGGTGGAAAATGATGGATACACCAAAATAAAAGGAGACAGAGTTGCTACTCAGGCCTTTTCTGTATTTATCAGATGGTAGAAAAAAATCATTCAAGTAATATAACTGCAACTCCATCATCAATTTATTTCTTGAATCTGTTTGGATCCTGCAAATGCTTCATGTTCTTTAGGTGACTGATGTAAATGAGCATAAAAAGAATGTAAATCGGTATTTAAAACACTTGATGTATTTTAAGTTCAACTTATCTTTACTACTGGTATATATAACTATGGCAAATTTCAGATGCAAAATTTCGCTTAAAGATGAGACAGTGGAGGGGGACTGACTTTTAGAGGAATATTTATTTTGTAATTCTTTATCATTCAGAATGATGCTAAAGAATAAACTAATACTAAAGGAAGAAGGAGGGAAATTTTATTTTTACTTGTGTAGGGATTAGCCTGCTTGTATTTATGTGAGGTGTTCTACACAAAAAGGAAAGGAGGGAGTAAATGTATATGTATACACACATATGTAGTACAATAAATTATTTTAAAAAAATATTGAATAATAAAAGATTTATTGAACAAGACTTGTTAGAAGCACTCAACTTCTTCCAATGGTCTGTGCTATATACAGAAAGATAGTATTGAGCAACAAAATTTATTCCTTTTGCATTAAGATTGTATTAATGTGCTGTTTTCTTCTGATATTTTGATTGTCACATCCATTTTAGTTTGTTTCTTTCTCTGATTGTTTTGAGAGGGCTTCAGCTGGTGCAAATGTGCAGTGCTTCCCCACTGTTCATGTTTTAGCTGGGCATGGACCTATTGAGGAGAAAGTGTAGTTAAATTTGATTGACTGCATTTCCCCCTAATTTTTCCATTTCTGATTATTTTTAGCATGCTAATGTTTTAAAGGTGGCAGGTAAATATTTTTGTTATGAACCGGGACTTCACGTATAGCCAAAAAGTCCTTATCCAGCAATCATCTTTCCAATCAATGGGAATTTTTCTGCTTGCCATGCCAAGCTCGTCTGTCATGGAGGGGTTTATGTTTTTCAAGTGCTTTGCCAGACTGAGGTTTAAGCACACCAAGGGCATTGTGCCATCTCATGCCCTCTGCAGCCACTCTTGTCACGTCTGTTTCTTTCCTGCTCTTCCCAAAATGATCATGCTATATCTCATAGGTTGTGTTGACACCAGAAAATACTGAGTCATGTAGGACTGGGCTTCCTGTTATTTAAAATTATCTTCAATTTATTCTCTCATTGCATTTCTTAGGGCACTAACCAGATATCTTCTTGGCCTGTAATGTGATGTCCACTTGATAGAAACAAGTTATTGTTCAAGGATGAAGCTGGCTCCAAATGATCTGTTTGATGCCCTATACAGCTTGGCAAAGCTGTTATGTTCTTTAAAATTTAAAGTAATGTTGCAAAGTTCTGTGCTCTACTCTGGAGTCTCCTGTCCTGAAGTAGAGCTGGTACTTCTGATGGTTGGCTTTGGTTGTGATGTCCTGTACTGGTTTTGACACCACAGTATTATGCACCATCAGTGCTGAATGTAGGGGAATGCTACAAGGGAACTGAAAAATCCCAATATCTAATAGCCCTAATCTTACTTTTTGTTTTCAGTGTCTTATAAAACTTTATGAAGATTAGGTGACTAAGAGGCACGTTTTAAGACATGGACATGCCATTGTTGGCACATGGTGATAGAACTATAGAGAAGAAGAAATGACTTTCTCCATTCCTTTTTTGATACTAGAAATTATTTTAGGTCCTCTTTAATTGAGATACTGAACTCATGTTTGGTAAAGACTTCTCCAAATATGCTGTTTGAAACCCCTAAACAAAGATCTTTTCAAAACCCATCAACCAGGGTTTCCCCTCTCCCCTCATCCCAAACTTTTCTTGATTTTTAAAAAGGACAAAAACTTTGAAATACTATTATTAACAATAGTAAACCTTAGCATTTTCTAGATTTGTTATTGAGAATGAAAATAAATAAAAGTACACAATTTTTCTTGGATTTGATTTCTTTGCATTGATGGAATATTGACTTGAAAATAAATGTGCAGGTGAATGTTTATTAGTCATATCATTAATTGCTACCATGTTAATCCTGCAAACTAAACTACGAACCTCTTTTTTAGAGAAAAATCCTATTGATATCTGGGTATGCACTTGGGTGGAAAATACTTTTGTTTGTATGAATGGACCTACTCACAAGAGTAAAGTTCCCTTGTAAAGTAGGAGTAGGTTGGATTGGGTCTGTGGTATCAGCCTAGTTATTTGCAGAGGCACAGGGACACAGTGGGAAGCAGAAGCAATTTCTTTTATATCGTGCATGAAAATCCAGATTTCTAGAAGAGTCTGCTTTATTTCCACTTTATTAAATGTAGTCTTGCTTATCCTTATACCAATTGTGTGTGTGTATTTGTTTTCTGAATGTGTCTTCCTTTCTTTATTGTAATATGGGAATATTGTATTTTGCAGTCTGTAGATTAGATATTTGATTCAATACAGTGGCAGAACACAAGAGTGTTAAAAATGTCCAATTCCAGCAGGTGAAGCCAAGGGATGTTTAAATCTTGGTGCATATAATGTTTATATTACATTAAGTACTGTGTTATTGCACAGGATGCTTATTGTTAGTGTCTGTAGGGAGAATCAGTTCCAAAGATTTCAATTTCAATAAACTGATTATGCAGTTCCACCACATGCAATTAGGCTGTTAGTAATGAAATGGTTATGAAGTCCCTTGGCATTCTGTTGTTATTTTTTTTAATTTTGTGAATAACATCAGGAGCATTCTGAAGGGAAATGTTTATGTATTTATTTGTTATTGATCTAAAAAATACATTTAACATTACTAGTTATTACAACTCCAGTCTCAACAACAGGAAGGAGATAAGATGTTTCCACATTATTAAATGCAGGATGCCTTGGGAATCAAGAGGATTTATCCTTGATATAAATATATTAAATATTAATGAATAGTAATTACAGAAATTAATTTATAGCTGCATTTGTTTTATAGTAACCTCTTCTTGATTTATTCCTTTGTTGCAAACAATGCATATTTAAATACAGAACCTTAACGAATACCTTGGATGACAGAATGATCTTGTCTACTGATTAGAGTGCTTTATGTACTTCACTGGATGAGACAGAGAGAGGATAAAGTGAAAAGAATGTGAATCCAATCAATGCTCTTTGGCTAAAGAAGAGAGCCATCTCACATCTTCTGAGGGGAGAAACAGGGCAACACAGGGAGGATTCAAAAACTTAAAGATTGCTGTTTTTTACTACAAGTCCTTTCAGAGTACTTCTGTCCTTTCAGGATACACTATAAATAGCACCTATTTTGAAAAGCCTAAAAATATCTTGTTTGCAGTTTATCATATTTTTGTGTGGAATTTTTGAGTTTTTGCAGCTTGAAATTCTTTAGGTTCTTGAGAAGAATGCTTGCATTTCTCATGTGCAAGTTTTTGTCCCCATATTTTCTACCTTTCCAGATGCCAAAAACATTTATTGTTGTTTTGTGGTTGATTTTTTCTTTCATTTGAGCCCAGGTCTGGGCACAAAACATCTCCAGAGGAAAGGTCAGTTCCAATTCTGGCATGGATTTGTAGCATCATCTTGGACAGGTCAATCTTGGGCAAGATCACAGTCAATCTACTACCTGTTTCTCCATCATTGAAGTAAGTGGGGGGCATCTTTTCTTCTCCTTTTTACTGGTCTAAACAATTAGATGCAGGGAGAGAAACTTTTCTATTGTTTCAGGTTGTTAGAACTAAGTCTTTGGAAAATAAGTTGGATACGAACTGTATCTTACTCTGCCTGACTGCAGAGCTTCTAGATTTCCAAAATGTTTATGAACCCCCTTTTTTTGCTTTCTTTTTTTCCCCTCCTCTTTAATGTAGATTACAGGGTGGGAGAAACATATATATGAAAGATAAAAGAGATGAAACAGTTCTACTATATGTTCTTACCCTTCTTCTGTTCAAACTTTGCCTGGCTTCACTTGGGAATAAGACAAATGGAAAGTCTAAATATGAGGGACACCAGAGATCTATGAAGAATTTCCACAGTTCTTACATTGGCAAAGAAAAATAAGGTCTTTTTCTTTCCTTGATCATAGCTAAAATTGGGTTATTACTATCTAACAGGAAGACTTCCAACATTCAGGAAGTGGGTTTTCAGTGGTTAACTAGATTTGCAAGATTAAGTGTCCCCGAAAACTTCACAAACAATGAATGCTTCCTCCTGTTAGCAAGACATTTGAGGGAGATTTGGGGAAGAAGGCAGAGGGGGGAAAAGACAGCCATGGATTTTTGCCTTCAGAAGACATGACTACCAATTCCCACCAGCTCAGGCATGCAACAGAAATCACAATAAATTTTCCAAACAGAATGTCACAGAATGGTGTTGTACATATACCAGCGTGGCAAAAGGGATCTGTGCAGTTTGATAATGCCAATCACTTGAGTTACTTTGTTGAGTTATTCTGTATCTAATGGTGGTGGAGAAAAGTATATTCATTATCTTCTTCATGTTATTTTGACTGCATGTAAACAGTGGTAGTTTCTCTCATTTGAATTGTCTGCTAGTGCCTGGTGCAGACGTGACAAACAAGACACTTTGAAATGCAATATAAATTTATGATAAGAGGGATTTTCTTGGTTCCAAGGATGATGAGACCATGTCTAAAGAAATATTTAAGTCAGATGTGGGACTCAGATCCCTCTTGGGGGAGGCAAAAGGAGTGATTCAGCATTTTCTGGGATCTTGACTAACAGCAGTGTGTTCAAATGTTCCTCCTCATCTTTATTAGAAGGTGTTATGATGTTGACATGCAGTATCAAACTACAGAAATCAATCGATTTCTTTTTATTGAAATCAGTTAAGTTTGTGTCACACCAAGTAAAAGTAAGTTCACTGCCCATATGGAGTATCCCTGGCTACCAGGATGAAGCAAATCTCTAGAGAGGGCAATTTCCCATTGCAGAGTAGATGTATCTAATTCAGGATCAAAACTGCAATTTGACCAAACAAGCATGTATTAAATCATCTAGATCCTTTTGCAATAATTAATTAATTAATTAATTAATTAATTCACTTACTTTTAATCAGCAGAGGTGAGTTTGAAGAGTCTAAAAATTGTTAAGCACTCAGAACCAGGAAAACTTCCCTGGGAATCCACACTGAGAACAGTGAATGTGTTGGCCAATATGGAGCTGAGCAACATCACAACAAACAGAGGGCCAGGGAGGACTGCAGGGAGTCTGTTATTTTGAGCATCTGTTCAGACATGCTTTAGTATACAAAGTGCTACCCTGGATCTTATCTCCTGGCCTGCTGCCAGGTTTATTTCCAAGCTCAATATTTCATGCTGCCAACCTGAGTAATCCATGGTTTTGTGTGTCTGGATATACCAGCTCTGCTTGCGGTTGGTGCAAGACATGCTCTCCTCCGTGTGAGAAGTCAGACAATCCCTGTGAATTGCTGTGTGATTTGGAAACAAGCAATAGTCCATGAGAAGAGGAGCTTTTGTATAACATTTAGTCAAGCTGTCCTACTTTCTGGAATGAATATACAAGAAACCAAAGGTGTTGGACAATGGTGTTTCAACTGTATTATATGATGCCTGTCCAAAAATTTGAAAACAAGGTCTTCGATATGGTTTGCTGCTTAGCATTTTTTCCAGTTCTTTCTAACAGGGCACAGTCTCATAGTGTTGAGTTTTGGGGTCAGGATCATAGGAATGACTGGTCTAACATACTATAAGTCACTTTATGTGTTTGAACCGTTCACAGGAGTAGATGCCGAAAGATTAATGCTTTCTTAATCAGCCATTAACACCTTCAGTTCAAGCTGAAGTTGAGCTGTTTAAGCTCCCCTCACTCTACACTGACTCTGCTGTGCCCTCTGCACTGAACTCATATGGTGACCCAGATCAGGGAGCCCATACTGCTGATAAGAATATTTTTCTTGTGTTCTCCCTACCAGCTGTTAATGGTCACCCCATCTGAGTCATTGCACAGGTGCAATGAAATGGATGCCAGCACATCTTAATGTAGTAGATGCATAAACACATGCAGAAATAAACACTGTTGTATCTTCATGTTCTTTGCAGAGAACATGATGTTTAAGCACAGAGACATGCATACAGAAGGGGTTTTGTTTGGCTTAATCCCTGATCCTATACGTCTTGGCAGCGTGACTGGTTATACCGAAGTTACACAGAAATGTTTACACTTAAAATTTATCACTAAAAGATGTTGATTCATGCCTGCCTAATATAACACATGTCAAGATGACATCTATAAACTCCCAGCAGACCTGAAGGACAGTTAGATCTTCACAGGATTCATCTTTATGAGTGATCCACTGGAACTCTTCTGTATTCAGCCGAACTGCATGAATGTCAGAGGGCAGAATCTGGCCAAGTGGATGTAAATTTGGGAAGAAATCTACTACTCCTGGACTTGGCCTTTAGAAAAGAAAAAATTTAGAAAACCACAAATATTTACTGAGAACTTAAATGAGATAAAAACTAGTTGTAGGGGTTTTTTTCCTGTTCTTTAATACAGGTTAATATAGTTGGGTAATAATTATGTACTGTTCACAGGTGAAACAGCTACATAAAGTTCTCCAAGAATTTAGACCATAGTAAGTAAATGACTGGAAAGTCTTCGCTGAGCACCATTGTTGCTGATGAAATAACTAACAGCTATAATCATATTTTGCTAATCGTATTTGTTCTAATAAATGTTGTGTTTTGTCATTTTTATTCATGACTTACTGGGCAGAAGATAATTCAAACCTATGATTCTAAAGGTAGCCAGACCCAACAATCTTGAGTCTGCTGTGCAAATGTGCCCTTACATCTTGACAGAGTGATGAACTTCTGAGTGAAAGTAGATGATTGCCTGGTGACACAGGGATTGGCTCAAACAATTGTGAATCTGTATAAATGGTAGTGAATGCCAAAGAAATGGATTTAGGGAAAAGGACATGCCAAGTAGTTTTGTAGAAGCTAAGGGATATTTTGCACTGTTGAGGTGTACTTACTATGGTGACAATGAGATCTAAAAAATTCCCTCTATCACTTGGGAGCATTGCTACAGACCTTCCAGATGAGGGTGTGGACTATGGAAAATCCTTGCCAGAAGGATTGCTTTGGTGCATCCCCCTGTTTAGTATTCGCTGCTCCTGTCTAATCTGTAGAGGATAGGAGTTTGATACAAAATTGACTGTGGAGCTGGGCTTGTTGTTTAAAACAGTCCTTGTTAGTTGGAAAGCTGACGGCTGTCGTTACTGGTGTATTCTTGGGTGTTTGAAGTAGCACATGGGAAGGAGAACACTGCATAGGTCTATCAGATAAATGAGTCCTTTTTAAAAATCCTGAATGTGGGTTGCATTCGACTACTTAGTTTGGGATGTGAATTCACTCCTGGCCTTTATTATCTCTGGGAAATTGTTCCTTAAGAAAATAGAAAAGAAAAAATCTCATGCTAATAATGCTGTCAGCTGCTATTACCACATCATTAGTATTTCTTCTCATTTATTAACAGAGAGTGATAATTTATTTATGTTAATTGGCATTACAGTAGTAATGCCCTGTGTTTTTGTGTTCCATCATCAGTAAAATCTATCAAATAAGTTCAGAAAAATGAAAGTGAATTTTCTAAAGGGAGTAGGAAAGGTGTGTTAGCCTCCAGTTTGTGAGTCTGAGGACCTATGAAAAACAAGTTATTATACTTAGCCTGAGATTGTATAAATTAATCCACATCTGCTCCAGAAAAATCTGTGGATTCAGAAACCGAAAGCCTGTGGTACATGAGAACCACAAGCTGATTAAGCACGCTCTGATAAATGTCTTGGTATGTGGTACTGGTGTCCTGACATTTTGGCACTTTCAAGCATATCCCTTGAGAATATCACCAAACTGGCACATATTAAAGAAACAGAGAGTTGTTTGAATTCAGATATTGGTTTGGAATCAAGTTGTCTGTTAAACTGTGGGGTAGAAATATGGTGGAAAACTATTTGGTTCTTGGTGGATAGCAATTCAGTGAGATCTGGCTTCTTCAGTTTTGGCTTCTCTTCTCTTCTCTTCTCTTCTCTTCTCTTCTCTTCTCTTCTCTTCTCTTCTCTTCTCTTCTCTTCTCTGTATAAATTAAATCTTAAAAATGTAAAAGTATGTTAAAACAGGAGAATTATGACAACACTTTAAATTACGTGCGTTGTTCCCATCAATTGTATAAAATTAAAACGGCAAAAGGGTTTTGAAACAAAAAGCTTTTATTTTCAAATGCAAATTGTGTACCTGTTGTTTGGTCCCAGGGTTTGCTCTTAATCCCCAAACTCTGTAAACCCATAAAACCCAGGATCTGTGATGGCTGCAATTGAACTTAATGTGTTACAACTGAAATTTACTAGTAAGTAGAGAATTATTAGTAAAATCAAGATTTTCAGGGGTGGGTGCAGAGAGAGAAAGCTGTCTCTGGATTTTTTTTCAGCATGACTTTCAGCCTTACTCAGAGGCAATAAAATCAGATTACACTGGGAAGAAAAGTACCTCAGCAGAGCTTGTAGTTATTGTTGTTTTGAACGCTTATACAGTTGATCCACTGGAGCAAGATTGATCCATTCCTCGACAATGATCATTATATATCGTTTCATACAGCAAATGCAATGCTTTTCCTTTAAGTTGTCCTTTCTGATGGATGTTATTATGCTGAATCTTACTGCATTATATTATAGTTATGAAGTATTTAGGTATTTATGTCATTGGTTAGTAGAAGAGTAGAGTGTGAACATGCTATTGGGTTTGAAAACATTTGGCTTTGCAGGGTAAAAAAGTACTCATGGAAGATGAGCTGCTTCTAATGGGGAAATTCTACTTGCTGTTCCAGCATGAGAGGGTGAATTCTATAGGGCCTTCAGCCTACAGGATGCCCTGATATGTTTTAACCCCTTGTGTTATTAGCAGGCTATGTCACAATCTGTTCTGATTTCCTCCACTGTTTACATTTTTATACAAAATATTTTTTTATTCCAAATGCAAAATAATTATCAGAGAAAAAATAATGTTTAAAATTGCCTTATATTCTGCATTTGAGATTTTTTTCCTAAGAGCCACCTTATATTTAAAAACATAAGCAATTAACTCATATATTTTTAATATTCTTGAAGCCACTGTTTCAAGGGTTTTGTCCAAGGATCCTCCCAAAGAGAAGGAAAACAGCACAGAAAAAGGGGAAACAGAGCAGGAAAGAGAAGTCAACCGTTTAGGGCTCTGTACTTCAAAAGGAAATGAATGAAAGTTAAAACAGCACCCCCTTTACCTAGATACAAGACATAAATGTCAGTATTATTTGCAGTGACTAAACCACTTATTTTTTCTACTCCCTGAGTTGTGTCTCCCATAGTGGGTCACCTGAAGTCCTGATAAGAAATTATTTTAGTGCCTGGAGCTCAAGAAGAGGGGCACACTCCTCATGCTACCCGATGTTGTAGGTTGCCAGTGCCATGCCTTCACTCTCCGAAGGGTGGGCCCTGCTCCTGTAGGTGCAGTGTATGGCATCCTCAAACAAGTCAGCAGTGACTCTGCCTTATTTGATGATGGCCTAATATTTTGGGGTGCTATCCCTAGAAAGCCTGATGCAGAAACATCAATGCCTACTAAAGCCAACAAGCGCTGACTGGCATGCTGCTAGATGAACTCACATTCACCATGTTGTTCTCCATCTGACTTTTAAGTCTGCTGCTTGTGGCTTAGGAGAACTGATATTTGTGCTGCTTGATCTCTTGCCTGGCGCTTTGTAGCTGCAGAGCAGCACTGCTGCACTCTCCTGCTTAGCCTACTGGTGTTTCGGAACAGAAAACAGCAGCCAGAGCTGCTGCTAAGGTGTCCCAGCATGGAACTATTGATAAGGACTGTTCTTTGAGACCTAGCTGCAGTGCAGGCTCCCCTGAGAGCACACAGCATTCCTGCTTGCACACAACTGTGATAACCTCCAGCCTCAGCATGTGATACCACACAAGTATTATGCCATTCTGAAAGATCAGGATGCGTGCACCGTCTTATTACCCAGTGCTTAAGATCTCAAAAAGTCAGAATACTTTAAGGAAACCTTCTTTAATACAAAACAGCAGGCCTGTATCTTACTGCCACAATTTGTCTCAGTGTTGCTATATGACACCAAATGAAACTTATGGAGAAGAAAGTAACTGCCATGAAAGGAATTTTCATGCTGTTCACAATAGATATCACTTGCTGTTCAGCTGCCAAGCCAGTTTTTTCAATACCAAACAAAATTGTGTAAACTAAAAGAAAATATTTAAATTCTTATGAAGCCTTGCAAAGTTTTGCAACCTTGCTGAGTAGTATCACACTACTATCCTCAGGGGTGTCTTGCCCAGGAGCAGAAGGAAGTGTCATTAGTGCTTCATGCTCAAGTTTATTTCAGTAGACTGCTCACAAGTGTAGGTTAACAAAGAGTAGGAATGTATTGCTACTCTCTGCTGTTTTGGGCAGACCTTGTCTGTGGTCATTTTTCAAAAAGAAAGGATTCAGAGGATGCTGTTGTAAAACATGCATCTCCTGTGTTTCTCTTCAGGTAATCTATAGGCTGCTGGAGCCATGCAGAAAGGTTTTGCATTTGTCCTGCATGCAGTGCTTCTCATCCAGAAGCCAAATGAAGAGTTAGGATATATTTCAGCAGTGAACCAAGCGAGCAGCTCTTGCTTCAGACCAGGAAAATTTTTGTTGATAACAGAGCACGTGCTCAGCTAGCTAAGGAGAATGAAAGAAATAAGATATTGTATCTATAAGTCTAAGTAAGCCTGTGGGTGTGCATTAAGGACTTAACTCAATTTGAAAAATGCTGCCCAAATTTGTTTCTACTGTGCGTAAAGTGTTTCTAAGCCTCAGATGAGCCATTATATTTATCCAGCATGACATCTGTTGAAATATTTTTGAATAAAGAGCCTGTATGGAGCATACATAATAAGATAGCTCTTGTGAGCATGTTTGTATTCCTGATAGATGAGAATGGCTCATTTGGAGTCCTCCCAATTTAACACTGTTTAGGAGATATGCTAGATCCCAGATGAAAACCCACAAGAAAATGTAATTAGTGGAACAAAATTTAGTGCATTTGCCCCACGGCTACATTTTACATTGCAGCAGTTTTGCTGTTAATTTTTCTTCTTCTTGGAAGTACTAAAAACAAGGGATTTTTTGAGTTGGGGACCTAATCGCATTACAAAAATCAAGCTTTGTTTCCCAGTCCTGCCATATAATTTTTTTCTTTAAAGAAAGAAACCCGACCTGCTTTTCATTAAGAAAATAAAACAACCAGACTCATAGACCTTGACCTTGGCTTGTAATCTGGCAGAACCTAGATTTCTGAGGGAAACACTGACTGAAATAGAATGGACAACTTTCTTGAGTGAAGATTTGTAGAATTGTACTTCTGGTTCACCAAGTTTCAGGCTAAAGCAAATTTTACGGCCAAGTTAAAAATATTTGAAAAATGTGAAGCATAATGGAAATGCTGACACAACCTTAACCACACAGGCATAAGCAGCTCAGTGGTATAATCTGGCAGTGCTGTTTTGAAAATGGTTATATGATAATGTAATCCAGGCCTAGAGAACTTTTAGCTAAATGTAACAATATGAACCTAATTTACTTAGACATTAATATGATCATTCACATTCAAAATCTATACTACTCTGATGTATAGATCAAGACAGTTTCTCCCTAATTTATACTAGTGAGATATACGTTACAGTACACAATAAATAGGAAGAGTATAAAATCACAAAGGTGGTGTTTTTTCAGTCTTCCAATCACTATTTACTGAACAGTGTCACAAGAGCTATATATCCTTCAGAGCGTTAATATGTAATCAGAACAAACAGAGAACATAGGAAAGGTGGAGAAAAGTTAGATATATAAGCAAGAAAAAGTGAGTTATTGATTTTATTGACTGGTTTATTAACTTCTGACATTGCAATAAAGCCTTATTTATTTGTATACAGAAGACTCAATTACATAGATACATATTATTTAAACAACTGGGTTATTTACAGGAGAATTGCAGTTTCATAAATAATATAGACCTGCATTTCTCAAGCTGATGTTTATCCATTGTTACCACTTAGGGAGTTGTGGTATCCATAAATGCTCTTT
The DNA here is from genome assembly GCA_013397155.1 of Irena cyanogastra. Classification (NCBI taxonomy): domain Eukaryota; kingdom Metazoa; phylum Chordata; class Aves; order Passeriformes; family Irenidae; genus Irena; species Irena cyanogastra. The sequence continues at coordinate 148,557 of VWZV01004331.1, read as the reverse complement.
GGAGGAAAGTCATTAGAATAACTTTAAGTAAAACCTCTGCTATTATAACAATACTTGTCCAAGGTATACATTAGCACATACAAGCTGTGTTCTTCACAATGACTGAAATACAAATTATTGCATCCTGCTCTCTATGACTGGAGGAAGCAGCATGCTGGCAGTACTTACCGCTCCAATTGACATGCTCCTTTGGTCCAGGATTTCTCTGTGCTCTGACAGCCCAACAACACTTTGCATGTGGGATGAAAAGAGCTGGTGAAGGTCCCACAAGAAATGGCTGGGCATGAGCCTAAGACTTCCTTTTGCCAGATTAACACCTGATTTTTTTTCTGTATAACAACTGTAAGGAACAGACAGTGTTGGCTATTTCAAATCAGCCCTGGCTATCTTCATAAGACAGCTTCTCTGAGCAGAGAAACAACACAGCTGTGTTAGAGAGGCACACACCTTGCACTTGTAGGGTACCATGTGAGCATAACAGTATAGTTTCCACACCAAGACTGGCTTCTGTCAGCTTATTTGGGAGTATGGACAAAGAAGTTAAAATCTGTTTGTCTATATGTACCTTTTAATGTTATCTTTATATTTTATTCTTCTAAAGGGCTGGATGGGTCTAAGTCAGATACCAGAGTTCTTACAGAATATTTTCAGAATCTTTTTTTTAAAAGCATTTTTAGAAGGAATCAGTGATTACTTTTTGCCCAACTCCAAATTATGTCTAGTAGGCATGTACACGTAGTCTGAGATCTGACATAATCCTCAAAGTAAGTAATATGACAAATGGAAGCTGATGCTGGTTTTGTGTTGTTGTGTAATGGAGTTAGAATAATGACAGGACAATAATATAATAGAATTCTGCAGAGCCCTCACTTGACTTTTAGTGAAAGTAAAATCATGGAAATTAGGAGGACAATAAAATAATGCTTTGCAAAAAGGATAAAGAAATAGTGTTACCCAAGTCTATTAGTGACATAACACACTATGAATGCACTTAAATTAATAGCATCTTTTACCAGAAGTTATTTTTCAGTGACTGTAATGCTAAAAAAATTAAACAGAACAATTATATAAAAATTAAAGTGAGGTAGGAAACTGATTTGTTTAAATTATGTATCTATATATAGAGGCATATGAAAATATATACGAAGACAAGCATTCACATGGATTAGAAACATTTTATTCTATAAAATTTAATCCTGTTAGGATCGCAGTGCCCTGTTTGAAGCAAGTTGCCTGCCACTTGCTATTTTGGCAAAGCTAAGTCGTATGGCTTCTTTTTTTTTTTTTTTGCCTCCTTCATGGCATGTTGTTACAAAGAGGTCTCATCATGACAAGACATTTCTAACCAAGAGATCTTTTCATGAAATTCAGATGTCCTGAGATGTATGCATCTTACATGTAAAGCTTTTTTAACCTGTGCTATATTCTCAAACCTTTCTTAGGAAACTAATCCAACACATTTATAATCCAGTGGTAGTTTGACTCACATAAAAGGCAAGATAAACACGTCTCAGGAACAGTAACAGTCCAAATGTTTGTCAACCACACGGTTATTTCTATGGAGATCTATTTTGCTGTATTTTCAGTGTAGAAAAGACTGTTTCAGGGCTGCTGCAGAGTGGTTTATTATAATTGACTGGGAAATAGCTCCTCAAAACCAGACACTATGATGATGTTGGCTACTAGTCTTTTTGCTACCTTTCGTATTTTTAGCTTTTGATCTATGGAGGAGGGAAGGATTGAAGGGGCTGGGAGGCGTACAAACCAAAAGCTCTTGGTGTGTGATGTAAACTTGGTTTAATGATGGTAAGGCTTGACACACTTTGCAAGACCTGGTTGTAAGACTGAATGCTCTTTAATAACATAGATATAAAGTGGCAAAAGCTCCTGGCAAAATTGTAAACAGCCACTACAACCAATTTCAGACAATGATAAAGAGAAGAAAGTTAATTCAGTTCAGGATTTATGAGATCTGGAGGCATGCATATCATAAGCTTCCAGCCAACATTTTCATTTGAAATAAAGAAATGGTGAAATAATGAACTTGTCTCGCCCTGCTGAGCCACACCATGAGAACTTGCTGCAGATATCAAATGGCACCAGTTGCTTTTGAAAGGCTGTTGTATTTTTGTAGCTGGGACTTTCTGAAGATACTTGTGCAGCTAAATAGATTTATAATGAAGACTTACCAGTTTTGTGATGTAGTTGGATCAAGGAGTGTGAGGTCTCCTGCATACAGGGTTGCTTGCACTGTTAAGGTTTCCTCCTGGATCTCAACTGGACTCCTACACTATGCCACTCTGTGGGACGGCTCTTTCAAGAGTCTCAATAAAGTCTGAACAGCTGAACAACTTGTAATGAGACACTTGATGGAGATGCCCCACAGGGCTGTGTAAAGACCACAGCAGAGAGTGTAAAATTGTTAAAGACACCGCAGGGATGAAACCAGTGAACTCAGTAGAAATGGTGACAAACCACTGTTGCTTTACCATACTTGCTGGTCAAATTGCTCCAGTAGGTGTTAACATGTATTATGGGGTGCGCTTTGCTGAACAGTGACTCTGCTGTGAGGTGCTTTTACTAGATTTAATTGAATACTTCCTTCTTTAACCGGATATTCTCCTCTCACCAAACTAAGTGATTTGAATTTTTAAACAGGATCTCATAGGACTGATAGAATACTAGGTTCATCTGCTTCCCACCTTACAGCTTTTTCTTTCCAGTCCCTTGTCAAAGTTGTGAGTTGAATTTCTGTCACTGGCTGGCTACCTGTGCCCTCTCTGTTGAAATTAGTCTATCAACATAACTTGTAAAAAGCAAAACATGTCAGACATACTATGCTTTTCTTCCACCCAGAAGCCTGAATTACTGTGCACCAGAGATCATCCACATGTATTGCCTGGGTTTCAGTAGGCTATAGTGCCAGCGGCCAAACACATATTAAGTAACTACGCAGGGTTCCCCCAGCAATATATATCATTATAAGATATCATCATAGTCTGGCTTATTTGGGGGAAGGGTACAAGAGTCAGGGAGGATGAGTGTTGGCAAGTTGAGCTTTTGATGGAAAGCTTGCCCTCTTCCCTACTAGGAACAAAACCAATATGCATGGGTAAACACTGTAAAAAATCCTAAAGAAATCTAAGATAGCTATAAAGATGGCAAACTGTAACAGTTGTTCCAAAATAGATGTTCTTTAATGTGCTCACTCTTTGGCATTTAGTAAACTTTCAGGGATGGAAAGAAAGGAAAGTTTAATTTAGAGAAGCTTCCTGGCCTTCTTAGCTAGGGATCAGCTGCCCAACATGAAACAATAATGCATTCAACTGTCTGCTGGTAAGTCACCTTTATCATGACTGCATTCACCAGCACTAACAGCAAACAGTGAGTATGAAATGTATGAATTCAGAGACCGATAGGGTTTTTGTGGCCTTAATATTTGTGCTAATGCATACAGTATAAAAGGAACTACAACTCTCAATATGAAGGGTCCAGCTCATAAAAAATGCATGTACCACTAACAGCGGATTTTTATGCACTGTACTTAGTGGGTGAAGAAAAGTAGAATGAGTCTATTTTAAATAAAGAACATACTTTCGCAATTAAATCCCTTCACCTTTTGTGCAGTAGCAACACGTCTTTTCTCACATGAGGTATGTTAAGTGGAAGAATATTCATATAGACACCAATAAGAAAAATATTTCACATATAGAAAAGAGAAAAAGGAAAAGATGAGACAATGAAAGAGGATCAAAAATAAAGATAGGAAAGAAGAAAATTTAAGGCCTTTGGGAGAACTGGGATTTGAGTTGCTTGTGATTTTGTGCCTTGGTATGGTAGGTTTTTTTAGGTAGTAATTATAACTTGTGGTTGCCCAGAAGAAGTCCTTTGTAACATGAATCACTTTAATAGTCTTATTTTCATTATAAAGAGTCATAGAGTTTTAATGTTATCAATCCTAATCCAGAAGGATGCAGGTGCATAAATACAAACCAAGCTCTGTGCATGGGGGTAATGAGGACAGTGATTTCAGCTACTGCATGTGCCTTGTGGGAGAAGATCTTTTAGGAGGAAATATCCCCAAGGACCAGGCAAAGACAGTATTCTGTACTCTGCTGGCAGAATGACTTTGAGTTCTCCAGATGATTTTAGTAGCTTTGCAGTAGCAACTGCGAGGCAATTTCAGGCAAGTATAAAACTGTGGTGTTTTACTTACTTAAGTACTGAATCACACACTCAGTAAAGCAAATCTGCTCTATTCATACTGCTGTCTAATTCAATGCATTTTCAATGCAGGATTTTTAGCTCTTCTGTATAGGATATTGCATTGACATATATGTCAATATGGTAAATCAATATACCATTCCCTTATCACACCACAAAAATTTTCAAAGGTAAACTAGAAGGGCTTTGTACCTAGGTAGGAGAAAATTAAGAATGAGAGCTATGTACGTTGACACAATCTGACTTGTAGAAGATGTGCACAGCATTTGTATGTTGTGCTGAAATGATTGAACAGTAAAATCATAATATCAACACTGCAATTTTATTTGGTTTCAGAGTTAACCAGTGCTGGTAGTAATTCTGCACACATCCAGAATTCTACACCCTTGTTTGTGTTTCTTTGTGAGGGTGAAATTAATGCCTAAAAATAAAATAAAAAAAAACCTGAAGTACAGGTCAGCAGAAAAAGGTTAATTGCTTAATCATCTGCGTGATAACTTGATAACTAGGGAAATTTTATACAATCCAAAAGACTGAATTTTGTGCCACATCTTGGTCATGGACTGGAAAGAAACAACTGTCTAACAAACTAAATATGAAAGGTCTAAGTTTAAATTCATATATTTCAGTGAGAGAATCATTATTCTAACATAATTTATGAGATTGATTTTCTTTGCTGAGGTAACAGGAATGTCTCCTCCGATAATGACAGGAAAATACCTATGTAAAATGGAATCAGCATAAAACCTCTATTTTGTCTCCTGTAAGTATTGTAAAATTTAGATGTGTTTGTGAAATTTTGTGTAACAATCTGATTACTAAGGTTTTAGAATGCGGTAGTTTGTGCATGCTTCCTCCTGACATATGCAAACTCTTATGCAACAGGAAAATTAAAATAGTGAAATTAAGAGCCAAAATGTGGTGGTTTATGGCAGAATGAAGAGGGAATGTTATATTTTTTTCATTATCTGTTGAATCTTTTTATTTCAGCTACTAAATTTTGTTCAGCAGGATTGCTCTTGGTTATAATTGCTGAGAGTAAAGGTTTCATTTAGTGAAGAGCTGAGTTATTTTAATCAGAGATGATGGACTTTCACACACTGTATCTGATAATTTGAATCATATTAGTTGGTCTATTTCATTTCCTTTAAAATTTTTTTTCCTCTTGATTATGATCTAAATTCAGCTATGTTTTGCTCAGATTGTTTAGTTTATTATTTTATTATTTTTAAGAAGTCAGGCTTTTTTTCTCACAGGCAGTATTTTTACTTTAATGATTTCATTCTCAAAGCTGTATCTTTAATGTGAGTTGTCTCAGTGAGTAAGAAAAAAGTCTACTTTTGATTTCTTATTGTTATGGTTACTGAGAGATAAATACAAGTAATTTAATGTTGCATTGTGGAACTAGCTAAAGATTTAATATCAACTGTTGCTTCAAATGTGTTCTTTTATTAATGTTAATGCATTTGAAATATTTTCTTAAATCTCAGAAGGATTTATATATTCTTTTGATCACTGAAAATTTAGTATTATTGAATTTGATCCAGCTTATTTTTCAAAGCATTGAGTGCTAAGGAGAGGTGGTCCAACATATCCCTGGTTTTGATACAAATGTGAGACATATTGAATTCATTCATGAAGACCATGAGGAAGTTGTTCATATCTAGGTCATCTGCTGAGATTAGTCCTATGCTTTGGTATGAGCATTGGCTTTGGGTGAGCTCTGGTGCAGAGTTTGAGAAGAGATACCAGGGTGCATCACGGCTTTGAGCAGGCACAGGCACACATGCACAGAAGGGTCAGGGTAGAGCTGGATGTACAAGTTTAATGCGCTCCATCCTGTGATGCTGTTCTGTACCATTTTCCAGTCAGCTGCAGGTTCCTTGCAAGCATCAGAGACCAGGTGAGACAAGGGCAGCTGGGACAGGCACTGCATCCAAGTGAGGGTGCAGGGGAGTATGTGCAGGTTCACCTTGTCAGAGCTGCTGTACCCCTGGAGCAGCCAAGGAGTCGCAGAGCAATTTTGTGTTTTGACCCATGCCTTCCTGAACAGTGGATCTAGAGCTGAGGAGATCAGCTAAACTGTGCTTATTTGAGAATCCATATTGGAGTCTCTTTTCCCCATTAGTTGTAAAGTGAGGGATTGGAGCATTCTCACCTTCGCAGGGCTCTGGGAGACGCTAAGAATGAGTTACTTGTTGTGTTGCTGAAAATGTGTAAGAAACAAAATGGAAGCAAACTATGGAAAGCCTTTTATAACCAGTACATTTACAGCTGTAATTTTGTATGAAGCTTGGTGGCCTTCAGATGTGGAATTTCTTTTTTTCTTATGATGTTTCTCTTGCTGTTTTCTCTTTTCTAAACCAGATATTGTACAACATAGCTTTTCACTTGGTTTGTGGGGTTTTTTTTCTCATTTTGATAAGGGGAGAAGAAGGTTGCCTTTGTTTTACTTAGATTTATTTAAAATAATGTTTTATATTAAGAAGGCTATTTTACAGTGTTTACAGTGCACTTCAATTTTTTATTGTGTCATGCCCTTCCAGTCCCTTGGTGAGATGAGAGGTATGTATTATATAATTTATAATTAATTTATGATGAATCACATATGATGAATACTGCTTATTAAATATTAAAGCCTTGTCTACAGTTGTGGCAGTACTATGGCAATGGCACTCCTGTCTGTTCATATGGTACTAGTAAGCAAACTCATTGACTTAGGCTGTGTTGTCAGCACTCAGTTAGTTATAAGAGCCCTGCCTAGGCAAACAGTGTTGAGGAGAATTGGCTCTCTTTTCAGAGTAGTAGCCCTGCTACTGCCTGCCCCCTGCCCCTTGTGCACCAGCAGCTGGGGTTGTAATGAGAATAGAATTTCCGCAAAATGTAGTTGCAAACAGAGAAGGTACTGGTGGTAGTTCCCCAGCTCCATAGGGGTTGTTATAAGTCCTGGTTCCTTGCTGACAGACCCCTCACTGACAGAAGGCTGAGAAGAGTTGGAGAATAACCTAACAGGAGGTAACAGGAGGCCTGGATCAGACAAGTGGAAAATCTAGGCTAGATTTTGACAGTCCATTTTTATTAGTGAGGACTGGAATTTGGACAAAGGAATAATTTACCTGCAGAGGTCGTTCCAGCATCTGGAATTAACCAACTCCCAAATAAACTCAGTAAAACAGCAGCAAGAAACAGTGTAGGGGATTGTGTGCTGCCAGTTTAGGATACTTGGTCTTAATGAAGGTATTTTTCCAAATTCATAGCAATGAATCTCTGAAGCAGAAATAGTAGAGAAATCAGAAATAGACAGAGCTCCATGACTCCTCTGAAATCCTGGGAATCCCCCCAGTCAGAAATATATTATTATAAGGCAGAAAAGAAAAAGTAGCCTTCTAGAGATGTTTTGTGCTCTGCCTTGCCTTCTTCAGTGTTGACCTATGTGTGTCAGTGAATGCAGCATACAGCAAGGAAAAAAATGCTGTCACTGTGTGATGCAACAGACCTTAACCCTGAAATTCTTGCTTCACCGTATTTAGTGCCAGCCCAGCAGGCAAATTTTCTTGTATATTTTCTTGACTCTTAAGTATCTGTTATAGCAGGTAGATTGGAAGGGGCAGGAGAGATCTGAGAATTTCAGTCAGAGAATACAGTATTGATAATTTCATATAGGATGCCATGTAAGACCACATGAAAGTGTGTGCTGTTTTCCTGAGATGACTGCAACCTATGACAACTGAATTAGGAGCAGCAGGCAGAGCATTTGAGCACTGAAAAGAAAAAAAATCTGTGGTGAGTACCTGTATGACAGGAATGTAATCCTAAGTGATTCCAATTAGTACAATGAAAAAGGAAAGCAGTGTAATCAATTTTGCTTGATGGTCCAGTATAACCAACTAGTGTTACATAAAGATTGTGTGATCAAATATTGAAAAATTCTTATGGTACAAGTAGTGGAAATCAGTGGTTCTTTGGATGGGCACCGTGGAAAAAAGAGGACTAAAACACAGGCATATTACTTCAGAACTTCTTACATATTTTCTGAGAGCTCAAGGTATAAAAACTGCAATAAAATCTAATTCTAATGACTTTGGTTTTGTTCTTTTCCCTAAGATTTAATTGGATGATTTAATGATATGACAGATTATCAGGAGCTGGTTTTAATATTGGTTAAATGACACACAAAGACAAAATTCACAGCCCTTAAAATTACATAAACAAAATTGACATACAAGATTTGATCTTAATGGGGAGTGATATCTTCATTGGTATCTTCAAGCCTTGGCTCTAATATCACTTTATACATACAGCTGTGAAGATTAAAAAGACCATAACAGTATGTGGGAATTACCAAAGGAAAAACTATGTTTAGTAACGTAGCACTTTCTTTTGTATAGGGGGAAATCATACTGGGGAAACCCTGTCTTTGGTCTTAGGGATGACATCTGCACTAGGTTTGTTGTGCATTTGAAAGAAACAGTTTTCACTTAATTTTGCATATTTAGCTGCATTATTCTCTTTTAATTTAATTTGAATGAGTAAATTGCAGATAAAAAATTTAGTGACTGTGTCTCTTTTTGCATGTTACTAGCCAATTGTTGGAATCCTCACTGATATAGTAGGTCAGCTTATTCTCATTATTAAATGACAATGGTCACTAAAATGGCAAACATATTTCAGTAGAATTCACTTTATAAAATGGCAGCAAGTTTGTATGTTTTTATTAGTTCCAAATCAGATATTTCAATAGACCATTTGTAAGTATTCCCAGAGCAATGTCCAATTCTGAATTTTTGAGACCACACAAAGATATTACAAATTAATCAGATTTTCAGATTTCTGCATAATAACTCTGCACATTTATTGCTTAATCCAATTCTAAAATGCAGTTATGATTGACAGCTTGCTGTAGAGATGGAAGTCAATTGAATAATATGTAGCAGTCAATTTTATTTGAACCTTAATGTGGTGAAGGTGGTTTTTTTCCCAGATTTCCATTATTTATAAGTTGTTCCCCTTGGAGAATATATAAAAGAATTTGTTTTAAATGAGCTGATAATACCCTCTTTAAAATTTATGACAGAATCGTATCTTTTTTCCTTACAGCACAAGAGTGTGCCAAGAAACTGTTTCTGAATTATCTTACTATTCATAGGACAAACACTAAAAAAGAGCATCTTGTTAAGGTTTACTTAGAATGGAATTTCAACCACTCATCAGAAAAACAATAACAAAACAAGAGATACCATACCAACCAGGAAACCTGGTGCCATTGCCAGGGTTTTCTTTATAAGAGACTACAGTACTCTTGCAGCTACATTTGATACTTGCTGTCATTCTTACAACCTCAAAAAACAACATGAGCTTGATCATCACCACTGAAAAGTTGGGAATCAGTTGAGCCCTTCACCCAGAGGAAATGGAGGATTGGGATGTAACTTTGAGAACATCTTGGTACTTTCTTACAACTGATATGATGTTTTTATTTTTCTTCCTCACTTTCAAATCTGTATTGCAGACTTCAGCAAAATCTAGTAGGGCTGGGCTGTGTTCTATGCTTAGCAAGTCATTAGTGCCCAGCATATAGTTCGATTGTTGGATATTGATCTTCTCAATAAATGCTGGAAATCCTTGGTTTTGCAGAATTTTGCTCATCCTCCACATGCAATTTAAAAGACAAGCTGACATATGGAAGCATACCAGTTTTCGCAGTGCCTTTTTATTGTGCATAGTAGAGCCTTTGCTGCCTCAGTAACTGGCAAAATAAAATACTTTATTAAGATGGAAAGAAGATGTGACTTGATTGTTTTTCAGATAATTTTTGCTTTCAGAAATTGCAATGGCTGATGCTCACCTAAGCGTAAAAAAATGGAGTTCCTAGACACAGGGAGTGCTCATGTACTGTATGTAAATTGATGTATAATGCAACCCGCATTAGCTGGGTTGATGATAGCTTCAGTTTCACTGCTGTCAGATTTCTGTAACTCTTTGAATGAGCTGGCTGGTCTGAATGAGCGTTAGCATAATTTATGCAGCTGATAAGCGATTTGAGTGCTTGAGTTATTGATAAAGCACTTTAACATATCATTTTCAGATTCATGTTGTGTGACATCAGAGTAGAAGGTAATGTGGCAGTCCCCAGGCTTGATATTAAAGTCAATCTGTTGTCTGGGTTTCAGAGGCCAGAGGAAACACAGTGCTGCCTGATACAAGCCCAGCAGACCAGCACCCACCTAGTCAGTCCCATCCTGCATTCTCCGTTGGGCCTCAGGTCAGTATCTTTCCTTTTAACTAATCAAGACATGCAATTTGATGAAAAATAAATAACTATGATTGATCATCTTTGATGTATGTAATGTAGAAAATGTGAATCTCTTTGGTTGCATTCAGTATTACAAAAAGGGAACATGTATGTATATTGTATATTTTAAAAGTCAAGTTTGGCAGGATTAGATTTTGTATGCTTTTCTAAAAGAAAACCTAAGAAGTTTTACATACTTAGGAAGTTAAAATATTTTAATTTCTTATGTAAATTACTTCTGAAATGAATATAATAATTTAATATTAAAAAGCTTGTGCAATTTTAATGCAGAATTATTGTCTCTCACAGTTATGTCTGTCACACAGAGCTCCTGTATTAGTAAAGGTATTTCAGTATCTTTTATCCCAGACATTTATTCTCTTTAAGCAGAGTGTAGACATAGTAGTATTGCACTTTATAAGATTTTAAAATGTTTCCCTCACTTCACAATTTTATCCAAGTTCAGCTATACTCTAAGAAAATACTCAATATTCTTCTACTTCCCAGGACAGTCTTGGTCCACAAAGCTTCTGGTAGTTGTCACTGTAGTGTTTTCTACTATTATCAATCAGTATACAATCAGGAATTTTTGGGAAATGTTGGCGTTTAGGTACCTGTAGACTAAATTGAGTTAGGTCTTCTTTTGCTCATAAATTATCCTTCATGTATGTGTAACGAATTTTCCAATCTAGATTCAGCTGGGATGGCTACTATGCAGTTTGACTGAGGCTTACAGTTGCAGACTGTCATATTTGCGAAACTTTTCTGTGTTGGTGAAAATGTATGCTTTGACATACTGGAAGAAGTGCATGTCTGTAATGGAACACAAAAAGATCTCAAGCCAGAAGTTGTACATGTGTAATGCTGAGCTATACACACTAAAATAGGCTTGTATCTGTGGTTTCTTACAGCCACTACTGACAGCCCAACAGTTAGCCTCAGCAGTAGCGGGGGTGATGCCAGGAGGCACTCCAGCCCTGAATCAGCCTATCCTTATTCCTTTCAACATGGCTGGGCAGCTGGGGGGCCAACAAGGACTCGTCCTAACTCTACCTGCAGCAAATCTCACCAACATCCAAGGACTGGTAGCAGCAGCTGCAGCAGGAGGCATCATGACTTTGCCATTGCAAAATCTACAAGGTAAGTTGCATTCATAATTTTTCTAACAGGTTCTTCCACGTGTTTTATGTCTTCTCTTTCTTTAAATGGAGTGATCTATTTTTCAAATTAAATGTTGCTCTCCATGATTATTGGAAAGTAATACCTGGATTGTTTTTGAGTGCTTGAGAGATACTTAAGGGCTTTTTGCCTTTTTATAGAAACATATTGGAGGCTGGGTCTTACATTCTATGGGTCAGTAATCCAAACCACTTGAATGACTTATTAGGTTTTTCTGCCATCAATGATCAATGTTCTCTACTCACAGATCACTTGGAGATTTTAAACTATAGAATAACAGAATCATAGACTATCAAGGGTTTGGAATGGACTTTAAGATCATCTAGTCTCAACCCCACCTGCCATTGGCAGAGACACCTCCCCCTAGACCAGGTTGCTCAATGTCTTACCCAACCTGTCAAGTTTGGGGCATCCCCAACCTCCCCGGGCAACCTGTTCCACTGTCTTATCATCCCCACATTGAAAATTTCTTCCTAATATCGAACCTAAATCTTCCCTCTTTCAATTTGTACCTATTGTTCCTTGTCCTATCACTAACAGTTTCTGATGAGGATTCCCTCTCCAGCTTTCTTGTAGAGCCCCTTCAGATACTGGAAGTTGGCCATGAGGTCTCCATGCAACCTTCTCTTCTCCAGGCTGAACAGCCCCCAATTTCTCAGCCTGTGTTCATAAGGGAGGTGCTCCATTCCTCTTACAAACTTCGTGGTCCCCTGGACTTGCTCCAGCAGTATCATGTTTTTCTTATGTTGGGGACACCACAACTGTGCATACTCCAGGTGGGATCATATGTGAGCACAGAGGGGCAGAATCACCTCCTTTGACCTGCTGGGCACGCTCCTTGTGGTGCAGCCCAGGATTTGATTGGCTTTCTGAGCTGTGAGCACACACAGCTGGCTCATGTTGAGTTTTTCATCACCTGTCATCCCCAGGTCTTTCTTACCAGGGCTGCTCTCAATCACTTCTCTGCCCAACCCTTGGTGTGTCTGGGATTGTAGTGACCCAAGTGTAGGACCTCACACTTTGCTTTGTTGAACTTCATGAGGTTTGCTTCAGCCCACATCTCAAGCCTGTCAAGGTCCCTCCGGATGCCGTTATCCCTTCCCTCTAAGCAAGCTGACTGCAACACACAACTTGTTTCACTACTGCTGATTAAAGCAGCTGTATGAATAGAGGCAACTAAAATACAGTATTGCATGAAAATAACTTTTAAAAAAAATTTACAATAAAATCAGAGTTTTCTCATCTGTCATCCATGCCCCAGATATATGTTTTCGTTCTTGCTGTGGGAGGTCTGCTTTATCAATGAGGTTCTGCCATCCGTTTTCAAGTTGTTGAGAGAGTTGCATGACTCCAGAGTAACTAGGAAAAAGTTAATCTCTGTATGTATCCTCTCTATTGTCTGAGCTGTACCATGCTTGCAATGGTTCTACCCTGAGGAATCTGCTACATTTTCCCGATGGTCTAAAATCAGACTGAAAACAGTTCTGTAAGATCCCTTTTTTCCCCTATTCAATCAGTGTGTCTAACACTGTTAGGAACAGTACTCAGTCCAAGTACATATGACATAAAACACGGATTTATTTACTATTCCTAACTATGTTGATACTTCTCAAAATGCAGTTGCTGCTGAACAGAATGGAACAAAATATAAAAAGATAAGTGTTAGCCAATATCTTACAACAGAAGCGTATAGTTTTAATGGAAGAGGACAGTAAAGGAAGTGATAGTCCAGCGTGAAAGTGATAAAGGTATGAGCAGGAAGTATACAAAGAAAGCTTTAACTCATTAGATTTATTTATTTCTTTCTTTCCAATGTAAGTGGTATTGATAAAAACAGGCCCGGAGATCTTCTTCGCCTTTTTAAAAAGCCTTTATTAGGATCAGCTATGGGAGAGGAACTCTAGGGGCTGCGCACACCACTGCTGCTCCCACTGGGCACCACAGAGGAGGAGATGCAAGTCGAATCTGCTGCTCACGCTGCAGAGTCGGGATTCCTTCCTCATGGGAGTTCCCAGAAAAATTGATTTGGCTCATGAAGTCCAGGAATGTCTTCGTTCTCCAGTGCTTTGAGTTATGGTGAGAAAAAAGGAGATGAGAAGAGCTTTTTAACAGGTAGCTTGACACTTTGCCGTCTTGGTGGTGTCCTTCATGGGCCTGGATTCAGTGCTGGCTCATTGCTTTAGGGGCTTTTTTTTGTGAACTGAACTTTCTCTGTACGCTGGGCATCATGGGAAGTTCTCTGATTACCATAGTGGGCGGAGTCCTCAGTGTGATGAGCAGGAGGAGAGCAGCAGTGGTGTTTTTCCTGGGAGGCTAGGGGGAGCTAGGGATACCAGGGATTGGGGGAACATGAAACTGGGAACCAGGAAGTACAGATTCAAGAACTCTTCAGAACAAGAAAGTACAGACATAATACAGTAAGTAACACCATTTTAACAATATAACACATTTAAACATACAGTTTTGGACCAGTCTTTAGGTTTATTCATCTCAGTCCGAAATATTTTCCTCCAACAAAATGGCAATTTTTAAAAATTAATCCTTTGCACTGTGCCCTAAATACCTTTTAGTCATCCAACTCTGGTGGCTGCTGATTACCAGAGGCATTATTTGAAGCACCAGATCATACAGGTTGTCAAACAGAGGAAACAAAGAGACAGCTCTTGTGTTGAACAAACTCCCTTACAAAGGGCATGCATAGCACTCTCACCTGTTGGAGCAACTACTTGCCTTTACCTTGTGCATGTTTTAAAGTTTAATGTCAACAGACCTCTCTTATCATAGTTGTAAATGGTTTTCACTTTAATGTTTAAAATAATGTCTCTCTCATACCATTAAGCTGCACCAAAGAACCTGTCATTCATAAATGATAGATGAAAAGGACACACTAATGCACAAATTTTGCTTGTTTAAAATTTGAAAGTGCATGTAAAGTAGGAACAGGAGATTAAAAAAATAATGCAAGAACAGGAGCGAGTAAAAGCAGATATAACAAAGTGAAGGGGAAGTAGCTTTTTAGCGTAGGTGGATGATGAAATCTTAATGAAGAAACAAGCATTATAAAAACGTATCCTTCCACTCTGGAGTGCTCCAGGTTAGAGTTGCTGGGTATGTAGTATTATAAATAAACATAAGCTTGTGCAGTTCTTACGTCATTTATTCACCCCGTGTTGCAAAGCTGGAGGGTAGGGATTAAGCCAGGCAACCTTTGCTCTTTAGTTTAGCCATGGATGTCTAATTGCTAGCTAAAAGATGTAACTTTGCTGCCAAATAAATTTTGCAAGCAATGACCTTAGGAGATGAAAAGATTTCCTTTATAATCTTTACAGGTAGGTGGAAGCCTGGGATCAAATAGGGACTTGCAGGAGCAGCAGGTTCAGTTCCCTGTCTATGAACACAATCACACCTTCCATAATGTATCTGAAAGGAACAAATCTCATGAATTTTTTTAGTTGTGTTGCTGTTTGTTGTCTCCTCTGCCTTTCCATCCCGATCTTCTAAGCAAGTGCTACTGCCCGCCCTCAGTTTTTGGAAGTGTAACTGATGACACAAGGCAGAAAAGTAACCATGTCAAGATAGCTCCTACCATCCTGAATCACAGCTGTGAACTGCCATGGCTCACTCTGTAGCCCACTGTCCAATGCATGCATGAATGAAGATAGGTGAGAGTGTTATGTGGTATCATCAGTTCCATTGAACCTGACTTCTGGTCTCTGTTTTTTTTGTTTTGTTTTTGTTTTGTTTGGTTGGGTTTTTTTTTTTTGGGTTTTGTTGTTTTTTTTTTTGTGGTTGGTTGAAAATAATAGAATAAGGGTTCTGTTTTGTGGACATTTTTAAAGGTATATTCATAAGAGCCCATGCTTGAGCACAGTTTGGCAATTCCTGCCCTTTCGGTGAAATCAGACCCTAATCATCAGCTTCCACCTCTTAACCTCACTGTAGCATGGTCAACTTAGATAATGGGAGGACATGTTGTCATGCTGTTTTCCAACCTGTCTTAATACTCCTGTTGTCACATCTGCTGTCCCTGAATTTTCAGTGAGGTCAAGCATAGATGTCCCCAGCTCTGTGAGCTGGGTCTTCTCCTGTATTTCTTCGCTTGTAAGTAAAGTTCTAAAACTCTTCATGGCAAACTACCCCAGCTAGGTAACTCAAAAGACACCCTTAAAACTTTTTGAATAATGTATGAATTCAGAAAAGGTCTGATCTGATAGAGTACTTGAATTCATACTGAATGTTGATCAAGGGAATATTTCCACTATATTTTTGTGCTCCACATACATGTTTAAACTATTTTCTTCTTAGGAACTTTCTGGGTTCAGGGTAATAAGTATGACACCTCAGAGTGCCTAGATAAAACAATGAAATTCTTGTTTGCGAGAAGAGAAAAGAGTACTTGGTGATACAAATCACAGAGGAGATATGTTAAGTACCTAAAATGAGAAAACAAGAGTTTATTTTAAAATGGAGCAATTAAAGATTGCTCACACAGTATAAATGAGCGATATTGCCTATTCTTCACTTGTCTGTTACCTATAAAAATATTTTTTCCTCCAAATGTGTTTGTGTTAAATAGTTCAGTTGCTATACGGTCCTGATCCACCAATAAGTGGATAGGAATTTCATTGCAGTAAGTGAAAAGAGATTTAGACCAAACCGCTTCCAAAACATCTTTTCTTCTTCTTCTACATACTTGATTATTTTCTGTTCATTGCAGCCTGGCATTTGTCATATACACTGCTATACTATATCTGTTCCCTGAGCAAATATATCAAATGTAGGTGAACAGAAGGAGTGTGAATGTGAAACTTAGGAAAACATGTTTTCCCTGGCTTCAAGTAAGCAAATTTCATATGCACAACTAATATGCAAATAACACAATTTAATGAAATGGAAGAGGGTGGCAGCATAAAACTGTCTACCTTAGTGAGAACAGAAATCCCTGAACATAACACCTGTGGAATTTTCAGTTTCCACCAACTTTCTTTGAAGAAAACAGTAAAATCAGCAACAATAACTTTTTAGTGTGATCCACTAAAAGCACTGAAGATAAAAGTTTAAAAACTTTCGATGAAAGAAGTCATCCCAAGGTAGTTACACGCCTGTTTTCCACTCATCATTTCTTAGAAATACAGGTGGAATGCTCTCCTAAAATTTTGCAGGTGTCACAATAACAATGGTGCTGTTGTGAGAAAGGAAAAAGTGAGGCAGGTACTCCACAAGACAGTATGTTTCTGGTCTTCTGCTCTTAGTCCATTGCTTCTTGGCCTTTATTGACTTAATGCAGAAAGTAGTGTGACAGCCTCCCTCTTAACCATCCAAACTGGTGGTTGTAAGTACTCATCTTCCAGCCTTCAGGAAACTTTTCTATGGGCTGAACAGTTTCAGTTTTTGCATCTCTTTTGCTAGGTCAGATTTATTTCAGTTTTGGGAGGACTATGTTCTGTTTTTTTAAATTTAAATTTTAAAAAATTAATTAAAATTTAATTAAAATTGTCCTTCTCAAGAGACTCTCAAAGGGACTAGTCGTTGCTTAATCTCGGAGTATTCAGTAATGTCTGGGAGCTGATATTCATGAAAAGACATTCTCTCCTTAAGCCCATCTGATTTTTATGTCTCAGTGTAATATTTCTGTATAGCTGAACAAGAAACCTTTTGGGTGGGGGAGCTGAGTCTGTTCTGACTTGTTTTCCTTATGTTATTTTAATCCTGTGAATTTCCTGTTGACATAGCTGAAAAATGGGAAGACATTCCAGTCCTGGGGAGTTGTTAACCACTGTCCTCTCCTTTTAGTCTCTTTTCCATGACAACCGAAGCAGTGTTAGCTAAAAAAGTTAATGCATTTTAGCTATCCTTTTGGTATGTGATTGTATATGATTGAAATATGAAATGTGATTAATTTAATATGTGATTGAAATTAGAAAATGACAGTGTGTTAGTTTTGCATCACAGAAGTGATGTTTTGGGAGAGGCTGCTGGCAGTTTCTGATAGGATAGCTATGTGTCTGATAGGAAACCAATCAGTGGTTGGCTTTGGGAATTGACAATCTGTTGAACCACTGGAAAGCTGTACACTCCTCTAGGAAAAACACATGTTAAGGATGAAAGAAACTGCTTTGCCTTTCTCCTAATCCTATCTTACAACAAGAAATGAATAAGTACATTCTAATGAGTACACTAGTGATTGACCAGCACTAAACCCACCACAGACTGTTCTTTGTCAGCTCACTGCTGGGTGCTCACTCACCATGGATAACGATCTGGGAGTCTCTCTGCAAAGGGCTGGTCCAAATATATTTTATCCCATAGCAATGGCACATCAGTGTTTTAGATATAGGTGCCAATACGGAGAGAGAATGATACTGGAACCTTGAGAGAAATCAACAAGCTGGAGACTGTAGCCTCATGGCACTGAAACTTTGTGTATTTTATTTCCACTACCCATTGTACTGCTCTGTAAGTGGATGTCAATAATTTATTTACAAGTCAAACTTTCTCAGTCTTGAGTCATGAAAGAAATGAGAACAAACTATCTCTCTAAATCACTAGTGAAAGGCTTCAGTGCTGAAAGGAAGTATTGCATAGCTGAAAATGTGAAATCATTAAATTACATTATTTAAACAGCAGCAGGTCATATTTTAGCAGCCATACAATGGAAGGAGAAATGTATTAAATACCTTGAGAGATAAGAGACAGCCCTTAAAATGCACTGATATGGGTTACAGTTGAAACAGATAATGGTAAAAAAAAAAGAAGGCTTTTTTATATGGAGATCAGTCAAAAAAATGTTAGGTAAAGACAATAGAAACAAAAATAAAAAATTCTATTGTTTACATTTATTAGATCTTGTTTCCTCTGAACAGAGATTTGTATTATTAATTGTAGAACAGATAAAGTAAACATGCTCTGTCTCCATTCCTCCATGTACACACACCTTAAAAATCAGAAATCAGAGAGAGATGAAAAACAAAAAAGAGACAGAAAAGAAGTAAACTACAAACCTCAATTTCTTACTGATCTAGAGTCCAAATTCCAGTTTCTTAGAACATTTTTTCCTTTTAACTAAAGTGATGCAGTCCCTATTCATTTGTATTCCCCTTCAAGTAACATGAAATAGCTTTCAGAGTCTACAGAAAGGCAGTGTTTCACTTATGTATTTTAATGAGCACCAATGTCAGTAATAATCAAAATGATGTTTCATTTAGACGAAAGTTTATTCCCAGGTACTTTTGCAGTGTACTAACATAACTAGAACAAGAATGACACGAACCAAGAAGAAGTGCTGCACTCATAGCATTTTCTGTGAAGGCCTCATACCAAATATACCTCCCCTATCACTGTATAAATGCTGCACAAAATGCAGTCACTGTGAAGGGCTCACTTACACAAAGAAGGGGATAGCCAACCCTCAAGACAAAACTCCCTAGCTCAGTACATGGAAAGAAATAAGACAGATGTGAGCATCCATAAGCACACTGTGGCATGCACAGAGTGTCTATGGATTAGCAGCTGCTACAGCAGGTTTCCTGAGGCTATCAGCTGTATCCCATCCAAACTGTTGTACGATAACTGAACTAATATGCAGAGATCCCTGAAGATGGGATGAGTTGTCTCTGCCGGGTCTCCCAGGAAATGTACTTTTTTAGAAGGCCTAACATTTACTTTTGGAAGAAAGGGCAAAAGCTGCTTTCCTGAAGGTAGTATAGCAAGCATCTTACTGGATTGTTTGTTTATTTGCTTGGTTTTTTTCCCCATAATACAAAGCTTCTGCTGTGCAAATGCATTGGCCCTGTGGTAATTGCTCTTCTTATTCAGTGGCAAATTGCTGCCTTCAGAGAGTGAATGTGAAAGGTTCAAGTCTTTATTAGTTACTAGCTGTTTATTGATTAGTCCCAGAGTGTTAGTTATTTGTTGTTTGGTTTCTCTGCCCCATGAGTTAAAAGCTTACAACTAGAGGCATTAAAATGCAGTAATCTTAATGCTTGTGTTCTCCCCTGTTGACCTCCACCCAAAACACATCACAGACATGCCTTTTTTTTGGCTACTGATGGTTATGGAACATCAGTGAGAAGTAATGATGTGATGTAGATCAGATTCTAAAATCAAACTGTTCACACCTACTTAAACATTACAGGCCTAAAGTCTACATTTCCAGACTCTTATGCCAAGAAGCAATTGAGAAAGATGGAAGTAGTCTGCACCTCCCCAGCCTCTCCCAAGTTTTCACCAAAAACCCATTGGTTAATTATCCTTTGTCAGGCATGACCACTAAGCTAGGAGTTGTGACTTGATTAGTAAGCAAGACCTGGTCATTTTGGGGAATGTACACCTTTATTGAGCCCTGACACTGACTGATACTACTCCTGGCAAGAATATTCTGCATGCAGGATTATAAATGAAATTTCCGTCAGCCAGAACATGGGTGCGTTTTAATGCTGCATTTAAAGTATATCTTTGCACCTGTTTTGAGAAGCCTTTAATCTTCTTCTTGAATTTAGACCATCACAATTTAAATTAATGTAGAGAAAACTCATTCCAATAATGTGAAACACTCAACTTACTGTAATCCTACAGAAGCCAAGAAATTTCAAAAGCTAGTGAAAAAACTAGCTAGTGTTTGTCACTCTGTTCTTCACCTCTGCATTTTTGCACATGTGCTACATGCAGTAGTGAATCACATGCAAATAGTCTAGATCACAGAAAAACAGATGGGCACATATGATGCATATATGATTCTCATGCTCATCCAGGACTCTCTACTTCAACAGAGAGAGCTGTAGAAAGATTACCACGATGGATTTGCAGCCTTCACTCTTAATTTCCTTGCCTTAGTGGATTTAAGTCAGGCACTTATAGTATTTGTGGTTTAATATCCTTTGTTTTTCCATGGTCTTTGTATTAATAAAATCACTATGATTCATGTTTTAAAAACTCCCTGGACACAGGTATGTGTTCCTGATTCACCAGTGAGATTCTAATCAAGGACATATATATTTAGGGACTCATAAAAACAACAAAGTCTTTATTGACCAACTGGGTAGTGTGAATTTTGAATGCATGGAACATACAAATTAAATGCCTGAGAACCAATTTTTTTAAAATGAAATTCCTTTAATGTCTATGTGGTTCTGTACCACAGAACCATACACTTCCACTTTATGGAGATCTCCTATTCTTGTTTGTCATGGAAAGTTCTGAAGGTATCTTATGACTTTCTCACTAAAATCTTAAAGTTTATGCATCTTTAAACATTTTTTTTTTTTAATTTGAGAAAAAAATCTGTCTGCCACTGAGATTGCTTCATAAATGGGAACAGAATCTACCTGGTAACATCAGAAATCATAGAAAAGTGAAATGTCTTTCAGTTTTCTCATCCCCAGGCCTCTATGCAATCTTATGTCCTTTGGGTAGAAAGTTGTACTGATGGGAATATTCAGGCCTCCACTTCATTTTCCTGAAGCCGCCTTCATTCCTTGAATGTTCAATTTTTGCAAGCTTGTTATTCTGACAGATGTAGCAGAGAGCACAGACCTGAGACCTGTATTCCTACTCTGCACTTTGACCCAAGTGTTCCACATGATGGAGGACAATTCATGCACATTTTTTGCAAGTGTTCCCACCTGTAAACAAATGTGTAGACAGTTAGCAGTTATGCTTTCCTACAAAGTGACTTAAATCACTACTGTTAGATGCCTGGAGCTCCTCACACACAGCTAGATCTAAATGTTCTAAACTTCTAAGTCTTGTTCTGGTCCATAGACATAAAAAAACTGTAGGCTCTTTTTTCAGTGGCTGTAAAAATAAAGTGAATTTTCCTTATTTTTTGGACCTAAAATCACGTTTTTCAGCTCATAGAAGGACTGGAATTTTCCACCCAGGTCAATAATTTTCAGCACCATACAGGCTCTTAGATGATTTCCTGATATANGTTTTCTGAAAGCTGTTAAGACTAACATCTGAACAGAGCAATCACTTTCAGATTTTCTGTTCAAGATTCTAGCTTTTCTTTTCCCAAAGCATTGCTTGTGAATTGAAAAAGAAGAATGTGGTTGCCTCTGCTCCCCCTTCCCCAGCACTGCAGCATCTTTAAAAAATATTCAGTTCCCCAACTCCACAGATTTCATTTTACTGGTAATCAAATCCATTCTTTGTATATTTGTTTTATTCTGCCTTAGCAAGTGTGGTGATTCATGTTACATTTATCTAATATGAGCACCTTAGCCAGTTGTAAACAAAATTAAAAACATACACTATTTTCTCCATTTCTCAAAATAATGTACTTGGTTCTAAGTGTAAGACTTATTAAGTGTATCTTTATGCATTTATGTTCCCATGAGTGCCATTATTTTAAATTTTTTTAGTGATATTTGTATATATTCAATGTTCAACATCAGATAATTTGAGTTTCCTATGTTTGTAAGATAACTCACAAGGGAGAAAGTTGTATTAAATAAATAATATAGATAAATTTCATACTTCCATATATTTCAAAGCTAATGCAGCTAACTTTCAGTGGAATGGTAACATAAGACACACTGCTATAATATGATTGATTTGTTTTGACAGCAGCCAAATAATTGAGAGTGAAAGGTGTCAGCACAGATGAAATATTGTGTAAGCCACATTCAGAAGGCAACCCCAGCAGCAATAGCAACTGGAGTTTTATTTCCTTTGATATTACACTGTTACTCACTTCCAGTTTATTATAAAACCATGAAAGGTATGCAACTTTACATATGATGGAGGCTTTTATGGAAAGGATAGAAACAAAAGTTTGCAGGTACTTGAGCAATAGATACTGACAGTGGCATTTATGATGGATACAATATGCAAGGGTAAATTATCTTAATCTTTCCCACTAGTTTTCTCAGTTATTTTAAACACTTTTTGCAGGCTACTGCTTATCTGGCATCTTAGCTCTAGCTTGGAGGCTAAGTGATTCCCTCTAGAGCAACCTGTCTCTGGATTACCTGGCAGGGGACTGCTGCGAAAACAGTGCTGCCATTATCCTCCCCAGCAGTGAAACTTAGTTTTAGTTCACCTCTTCTGCACAGCAAACTATACAACTATACACTTTCTGGCTAACTGAGGCAGGGTATGGCTTGTATGTTTGCATCATGGCATCCAACTGCCCTGCAAGGATTACAAAGAACTATAGCATCTTTTGAGTCCAGGAGACTGCAAGTGTACAAGTAACCTATTATAGAAGACAGCCAAATAGACCAGCTGGAATAATGCCTGAACACATATCATGAAAAAAAACTTAAAATTCCACTACAAGTGCATACCTACTACATTTCAGAACCAAGTGGAGAGCCACTTTTGAAAGTGAAAATCACTTTTGGGCTTTCTTAAAAGTACATTGAACAAGAGACTATGGCATGCTTGTAAAAACCCAAGCTGTAAACCTTTCTTTGTCCTGAAGTGTGATTGATTTTAGAGGGAGCCAGACTCCAAGGTACAGTTTGAATTGAAATTTATATGTCTTGCCATTCATTTCAGAAATGCTCCATTAAGAAGACACAATCTGATGTGAATGACAAGGGTTCTCAGTAATGAGGTCTTGCTCATGCAAAACAAAACAAACTATGACAACCATCATGTTAACAAGATCAGGAATCCTTGTGGCTTTGTAATGTAGCATCTAATCTATATCTATACCTCTACCTATACAAATATAATTATTTTACTCGGAAAAAAGGAAATAACAAAATGGGATGAAATTTCCGATACAGATCAATTTATACAGTCCCATTCCACTTGCATTCTTTTTGCCTCCTGATCTGGTAAATTCATAAATGGCATGATGGAGAATAGAAACCAAGGCTGAGAAACCTAGACCTACTGTTATTAATACAGGAAAAGTTTTCATTGAAGTGGTGTAGGAAGGCAGGACGTAAACTACTGTTCATAAAATATATCTTACTGTAGAGTTGGCTGTATCTAAATTTGTATTTTGTTTAAAACAGGTACAGCAGACTTGAAATGAATCCTTGTGTTTTCACCATTTTCCTCATGTTTGACCTGTGCAGACAAGATTTTTTCTGGAAAAAACTAAAATCAAAATTCCACTACAAGTGCATCTCTACTACATTTCAGAACCAGGTGGAGATACAAAGGACCAAACAACAACTGGCTCTTTGGACAGCTTCAAGACCTATACATTCAGTGCAAACCAGAGCAAATACTGTCCAAAGAAGAAACTCTGAATTGCAAGTAAGGAGTGAGAGGGACTTAGAACCAACAGCTTCCATCTAGTCATTTTCTCATACTGCAGGAAATTACTTGCTAACATTGATGTAGACATCATCAGGAAGAAGTAATTTGTGACTACTGCACATGAAATGAAAACAAAACGTCATTGCTTATGATTCAGAGCAAAATAATTTAGGTAGAGGCTTCTCTTAGAGCACCAAGTGCCCAAGTTGCAGGACTATGTGGCTTATGTAAGAACTAGTTCTCTGCCATCAGAGCCTGCAGTTAAAATTAGCTTGGTAGGTCTGATTTTAGCCAGCAACAGCTATAATGTTCTCTTCAGTAACTGAAGACAATGCTGAATGTGGAATGCCTGCATGTTTGTGTGTGCATAAATCTATTGATAGGAACTGGGAACAATGAAAACATAGGCTTTCCAAGTGTCATGTTTTCTGTACAGATGTTAGTCTCCTCATCCAGAAGTACTACAGGACTACATAAAACATGGATGGGTAAAAGACTGTCAGGAGAGTGCATGGTACTCATGAAAAGTCCTTTCCCTTTCCCTTTCCCTTTCCCTTTCCCTTTCCCTTTCCCTTTCCCTTTCCCTCTGATATTTTCTTTTCAATGTCCTAGCTTGTACCAATTCTACCATTCCTTTCAGGCTTCAGCTAGCTCCTTCACCCAAGAGCCTATGTCCAGTAGGCTGGGGAGCACAAATTCTTCCTGAGAAGAATTTCACAAAGTAGTGTATAGAGGTAGAAGATCTAATTAATAGAAAAATGCTCAAGTGTCTGCATGTTTCCTGGCCATCGTAATTGGGATTCCTCTTTGGTTGTTCACATTTTGAGTATTAGAGGCATTTGTCAATCCATTACTGATGGATAAAAAAGCCACTGAAAGAAATAGGAGTGAAAAAATAAAAAAAGAGACAAAACAGGTAAAACCCAAAAAGCACAGTCTTCTGGTCCTTAGCTGGCAAGTGGAAAAGAGAAAAAAAAAAGTAAGCTGACCACTCAAATGAACCAACATACAGGCATTTCCCACGTGTTTTTGTGGACCTTTTATTGATTGGTCACATAACCCAAACAACTGCTTGTTTATTTAGTTGAAGATAAAGTAGTTAGTTTTGAAAGACTAGACAGGTTGTATTCATAGTAATCCCTACTCCATAAAGATTCCAGTGACTTTTAATAAATGGGATTTTGCAGACTTCAGCATTGTGAATAGTTTCCTTCTTAGATGATGGGTTTTCACTAATCAGGAAGTAAACATTTTTCCACACACCTCTTCTTCTGAAGTGATTCCACATCATTGTTACAAGTAAGTGGTCAGCTCTAAGTGGTAGTTGTGATATGCCAGCACAGAGCCAAATCCAGGGGCCTTCAACTCTCAGTCTTAGTGAGGGAGATTCATTTTAGATGTGATGCTTGAGGCCCTGTTGACATTTGGGGGTTTGCATTTTAAAAAACCCTATATGAAAACCCTCAAGGTTCGGCTGACTATAACCCACAAATGGTTTGACAGGACCCTATTTACAGAGACTGCTCAAGAGCCTTTCCCTTCTCCTATTTGAGTGGTCAGCACTGACATACTCCATTATGAGAAAGCCCCACTTAACACAGAACTACTTTCAATTGTCATGAGCACTCAGCTTTATTTAAACTGACACCCTTTCCATCACCCCCAAGCTAGAATCCCAATGTCAGAGTGCTTCAAGAACTTCGTATTCAAAGCCATACTGTCTGGCAAAGAGCTGTGATAGAGTAGTTCAAAACTGCAAAGAAGTGAACTTCTGAGATGGAAGGACAATCCCAAAGGTGAAGGGAGGCATGGTAGATATGGATCTTCTAGGTAAGCAAAGGAAAGCAGAGTGAATGGAAGGCTTGTCTGTGGGATCAGATTGGGAAAGAGACTTGGAGGACCCACAGTTCTCTGTTCCCTTGCTCTTACTCAATTCATTAATCTTCTGGGGTCATGCTATTAGAAAGGGTTGCAATTCCTTTGTGTTCCAAGAGCTTCCTTCTCCCACCACAGCAGGTTGCTCAAGTACCAAGAACAAGAGTAAACAACCTGAGATGAAACAACATGGAAATATTCATGCTCTGTTTCTACAGGGGAAATATAGTCTATCTGTAAAAAAGATTTAAGTGACTGCTATATTATTCCTGTTTCTTAATATTAAGCAAATGTTAATGCATGTGCCAGCTCATTGAAGTTGTCCTGTTTAATATGGAAAAAAGCATCATTTTAATGATCCTCTGTTTACTAATGGAGAAACTAAGGCACAGAGCAATGAAGTGACTGCCCTATGATTCTCAGCGGAACAATAGCAAAACTAGCCATACAATCCATGTTCCCAAAGTCCAGTCTGCAAATGTATATTTTCAAATTTGTTATTTTAAATTAGTCTAAGAAAAGAGTATTTAGGGAGAATACTGTTACAGGATATTTTCTGGGTGTTCCAATAAAACATTTATTATAGATTGTTTTAAAGGCTGAATCCTGGTTGTCTCACAGGTATATCCCATTGGCTTTAAGGGGTTGTTTCCATAAGTAAAATTAACAACATTCAGTTGCATATTTTAACCCAAACAAAGAGAAAAAAAAAAAGAGAAAAAAGAATGACTCAAAACACAGCCAATGTCTGAACTGTGAATAGTTTCCTCCTTTTCTCTCTTCTTTCCCCTAGAGAAGTACACAATCACAGTAATGGTTTGGGCTTAAGTAATCATCTCTGCTTTCTGCAAAACTAGAGCAGTTTATGGTTTTGTCTGAGTTTTTGTTTTAAGATCAAATGTCATGGTCATGAAAGACTTTTTTCTCTACATACAGTTACATTTCAAAAATATACCTGCATTTTAGAGGTGGAGATGAGGAGAGGGAAGAGAGGAATACCACTACTTGAGTTTCATGCCAGTCTTTAATGTAAAATTAATTCCTTTAAAAAGATTTTTAGAAAACCACAACATTTTTCTAATGTACATTAAGAATGTTGGAGAGCTCACTGAAGCATATACATTGAGCTTTCAGGAGCAATCTGTAGTCAGGCATTTTAAATGAAAATTGATTTGTGATTTACATGGTCAGTGGAAAGAAAATTAACTTATGGAAGGTTGTAATGAAATATTAGACAAGTAAAAAAAGTAGATGGTGATCTAGTGGAACTAAAAGTCCCATCTGGAAGAATTCTGTGACATTTTTACATTTATCTGTGTTCTGCATGAGTTGTAATGTTAGTGGTAATTTTATGGGACTGAACTGAAATGAAAAGGGTGTTATCACAGATTGCCTACAATATAGGATTGTGTTCAGTGGAGAGTCCTGTATCCTTTTCTCCATTTTCCTGTAATATGACTCATTGCACTTTTTTCAGCTACTGTTGTTGAATTCATTCAGCCTTTTACTTGAGGCTATTAAAGAAGAACATCAAATGCGCACAAAAACAATCTCGCAGCACGTTAAAAATCAACACGGCTGCTTCCACTTACTCCTGCATAGTTGAGGCACTATCCAGGAGACCCTTTAAACATATGCTAAAATTGTACTTTACCATTCTTAAACACAGACTATTAATATAGATTTAAAAATACATTATCTTTCAATCTATGACTCATCAGCATAGCAAGAGAAAAGAATTAAAGCTTTTCCAGAAAACATACTGCCCTACTTCTGTTCCTCTGTTCATTTTGAACTCTGATATTCACTGTATGACATCCTTGATTGCTCTTGCTGTCAGTTTCTTGGAGAATGAAGAAAGAAAGACATGTCAGAATAACATGTTGCCATACTTGCTGCATTCTTCTCCTGCTTTTGTACTAGAAAATCTTTCTCCTGTTTCAACAATCCAGACTTTACTGGTAATGAAAATAGGAACTCTTGTACTACCTTCTACCGGATAATCTTCTTTCCTCTGTAGACTCCAGCATGGCAACCTCTAATTTATCATACTTTACACAGTTGGAAATATAGGACTCTAACTTGGCAGAAGATTAATATTCTTTAGAATCAGTAAGATTTATTAATGCCTTTGTCAGAATTCTCAAATTTTCAAAATCTAGAGAAAAAAATCTTCCCGGCAAAGCCTTAATTCCTTCTGTTATTAAATGAATTGTGTCCTATCAAAGTCTTGTTTGTTGAAGACGTATAATCTTCCTTTTCATAGGAGATGTGAAAATATGCCACTTCTTTCTCTCTGTTCCCTTAAGAAATACATGTCATTTGAATGTATGCTAAGCATTCTAGTTTCTTTGCACTGCACAGGTTTTCAACATGGCTCAGCAGCATGTAGGGTTTGGACACTCTTGTGCAAACACAGCCTGTAAACTTGTCCCTCTTCTCATTGTTATTTTTTTTAATCAAAATTGGAGAATCAGGTTTGAAATTATCAGATTGTACAGATTGTACAACTAAAATATGTAGTGTTTTAGCTCAAAAAAATGCATTATGGAAGAGTATAGAAAATTTATTTTAGAAGCATATTTGAAAGAGGAGAAATACCGCAAATCCTTCACAAATGGTATATATGATTTTCAATAGAATGATGTGACTAATCATGGTAGGAGCAGCCTTTCTAATCACAGGATACCATAGAGGTCAATATTAGGTATTGGCTTTCCATCCTATCCATCTGAAACAATATACCACAGTGAATGTAATCAGTTAATGGTGGCAAATGAACCTATTAGAAACATTAGCATTGCAAAATGACAAGTTCTGAGAAATAGATGTTAAGTGGATTCTGCAGCTGGTAATTGTCATCCTGGGAATAATTACACTAATTAATAGTTGCTAACCCCAGACCCTTGTGTCTGTGACTTTGAATAAGTTAATGATTGCTGCTTTTGAGACTATACTGCTGGTAGATTTTCACTGTGTCAGCAGAGTAAACAGGCCCCAGGGGGGAGACTGACTCTGATGATCTTTAGGGTCTCCATTTTTACAAACCACAAGTACATCTCTGAATGATCAGATAGCAACTCCACAGACCACAAAGTAGCTGGAGATTGTCTAATGAAGAGATCCATTTCATTATAAAGTTCCTGATTTGTAAAGTTAGTATTAAGTTCATGTAACCTCAGATCCATAGCACTTGCCATCAGAAGGTTTTACTTTTGAGGCTGTGTTTAAATGACCCACAAAGCCCAACTTTTTCCATTGTCTTTCCTCTTGACCCTAGTTATATGAACTCTATTTTTCCTGAAATTAATTTAAAATGCTACCAAATCTTTATTGGCAAAATTTAATTTCTGTAGGCTTTTAAAGACTGAGAAGCTTATTTTGCAGAAGTAAGTGGGTCTAAATCCTTTTACTATTCTGTCCTCTTTCTCTGTCTCTCTTTCATCCCTCCTACCTCCCCAACAAATAACTATATGAGTCCTGTAATAAATTTGGCACATATTATCTAGCTGTCTTCTAAGGGTGAATATTAGGGATAATTTTGTATTGTTAAAATCAGTAGTTGATTGATGTCACAATGGCAAAAGAGGAATTTCAGTAAAATCAAGATTATGTTCATCAAGCACAAGGGAAAATGTAAGGAGAGTTGTATTTCTCTTGGTCTTGCAGTCTGTGAATGAAAGGGTTATTAATATACTTTTGGAAATTAGTCCATGGTCTTTAATCAGATGGAATGATAAAAGAGATTGAGTGCTGCCCCATGTTGGAGCCTGTTTTGGTTTAAACAAAGAAACAACTATGTAATACTACAATATCCTAAGTCCAGGTTACTTACAGTAGTACACTATTAGTTGATGATTCCTCATAATATCTTCAGGGAGTTAGAAGACATCATAAAAATAGATCTTTTCTTAACTGCATTTGCTGCTTCTGATGTTTTCCCATGGCTCTCCACACAGACAAGAGAGCTCCTTAAGGTCAGTATGAGTTGTCCTGTCCTGAGTAATAAAGCTGTTAGTTGACAAAGATCCTAGCCATATTTTGTTCTGTAGAAAAATCTATGAAAGTTTCAAAAAATTGTAAATGTTGCCATCTCAGTGTTGCTTTGAACATAGAACTTGGAATATAAACCTAGTATCTGTGCAGCATGTAGAAGCAGGATTAAATAAGGCAGTTGTATGGACAGTTTATTAATTTCTACAGTCTGCAACAGAGAATTGTTTTGTAAACTTTTTTTTTCAGCACTTATTTCTCATAGGCATGTGGCATTTTTTACTTTTTTATTTCCTAATTATCCCCATTAAAAAAGTGTACATAGTGCCAAAGTAAGATAAGAATGGTGACATTTTTAAGGAAGAAAGCAGTATGAATTTTAGAACCACATAAGTACTAAGTGGCTCCTTTAGAGACCACAGTAGACTAAGAGGAAAGTGTCCCCAAGCTTTTGAAATCAGATATAGAAGTTAAATCATTGCTATCTCCCTTAATTAAGATCCTTTTTTTTCTCCACATGACAATTTATGGAATAGAATGTTTTATAGTGAAAAGTATATTATTTGTCTTAGAAGGAACAATTTGTTAGAAAGGTATTGAAGTAGCAGAGCAAAATGGTACAAAATAAAGTTTGTCAGCTATTCTCAACAGTCCTTACACTTCTTCCAAAAGATTTGATACCTGACATTATGTTAAAAAATTGAAATATTTTGAGTAGTTCATGTTGCATTTTGCCATGGCACTTGATAAGGGTGACAAGTAGAAAGATGATATTAGGTTAACTAATTAGGTCTTCTTATACTCTGTAAAACAAAAAGAAAATGAATGAGATCTATTTTTTCCTACATTTATATAGAATTTTTCAAGAATGCTAATGTCAATTTTGTACGTTAAACAAAAGAATACCAGAATGTTATGAAATGAGAAAGCTATCAAGAGAAAAGGAGGAAAGAACAGAAACTGCATGGAAGATAATGTTCATGGGAGCTAAAATCCATCCAACAAGGCAAGGAGAAACAAATGGCACTGAAAATATGCCAGTTGGCCAAAAAGGTAGATTCTATATACAGCAAGATATGAATAGAGAAGTAATGGTAAAGAAACTACTCTTTGAATAAATGAGAGCGCCTGGCTTTCAGAGCTAGAGTGGCTTTCAGGCACTACAGTGCCTCAATTTTTGAACTTGGACAGTGGCAAAACCAGCTGGCACAGGAA
Source organism: Irena cyanogastra (assembly GCA_013397155.1). NCBI lineage: Eukaryota > Metazoa > Chordata > Aves > Passeriformes > Irenidae > Irena > Irena cyanogastra. The sequence goes on along the minus strand of VWZV01004331.1, from coordinate 117,560 downwards.
ATATTGGTGCTCTGAAAATGGTCACAGAGCCCATGGGGTCTCCTTATGACAGTGAGCTTGCCCCTGGAAGACAACAGTCATTGCCTAGTGACAAAGTTAATCGACAGTGCATAAACCCTTGTCACTTGACATCAACCATGCAGATTAGGTGTTTTGTTCCAGACATTGCAAAGATCATGAGACCTATGAGAGAGAGCAAAGGATACAAACTGGAGACTTGCAGCGAGTCTTGTTTGCAGGGCCTCATTTTCCTCTGAGTTGCAAAACTAATTAATTTTACTTTGAGAGTTAGTCCTTAGACTGCTGTTTCTGAAACTGGTAATTTGGTGCTAAATTTCCAGAGGTCTATGGCTAGACAGAGTCTAGTCTTGTGTACTAGAGAGAGCATGGACTTTGTTGAATTCTGCCTATTTAAACCACAAATAGCTCTTATGGCCTTTTGTGTGTGTGTTTTTAGACTGATTCATTGTGCTTCAAAAAACAGAAGTCTGTCTAAGCAGGAAAATTTTATTCTGCGTTAGTATTCTAAAGATAAAAGGTTAGAGAAAATCACAAAAGGAAAAATAAATCTTGATTTGAGTTGAACAGAGAAACATTAAATCCAATAGGGTGTGAGGCACAATAGGCAGTGAGGCACAAAAATATTAATCATAAAGCCAAAGAACATAAATGATTAAAAGCTGAAATTAAGCAAAGAAGACCTGTCCAGGGCCTATTGGATGGAATAAAATTTCCTTTGATACCAGTCTGGTCAAAATTTTGCCACTGTGGTGATAAAACAGAAGGTCTAAACACAGGGAGTGAAAAATGATGCCAGTCTGGGAATGTGAGACACATTGTCTCTGGAGGCATGGTGTATCATAGAGTCTGTTTTGTTCTCCAGTTAAAATCCTTGGTTAAATTGCATCAGTCTGCCACTAGGAAAGGCTGTATAGCTTAGAGAGTGAACACAGCAAATTTATGTCCAGAAGAGGGGATGATTCTTGTTTGTTAAAGAAATATTGCTCCTTTTTGTGTTTCTCTTTGTGACTTTTTGTCACTAACATATTTGGAATAGTGTGGTGATAATTCAGCTCGTGGAAACAAGATATCCATCTCAAAATACATTGGCAAGGAATACAACATTTATGAAATAAATATTTGAGTGTAACTATAAATGTATTTTACTATTGTTTTCAGTAGGATGTTGGAGAAAGGTTGCTAATTGGAAGCAAGATGGGGAAAGAGATAAGAGAGAGGGACTTTTATGGTTAAAAAAAAAGTGATAGAAAGACATTATGGCCCAAACTATATTCTGCTGGTTTTAAAATTATGGTGCAGAGTAAAACTAAATCAGCCAAATCTCTCCAGAGGTGTACTTTATCTGGTAAGGGCATAAAGAGTGGGATCTACAACTCAGTTTACAAAATTGTTTCAGCATAAAAATACAGCCGCTACCATAATACATAGACGCAAGCAATGTCATTATGCTAGATTTCTTGCAGTGCAGCAATTAAATTTCAAGACATTTCAGAAGCCTCTTTAAGATAGAATTGTAGAACCTGACCACATTTTCCAAGGCTCATCTCTTCAGTGAGGCTGTACAGCTGGTAACCATAAAAACAGACACCTTCAATATATTTTTAGCTACGTTTCGACCAACCACCAGAATGCCAAGAAGTTTCTCCTTGGTATTTGGTGTACCTCTTTGCAAGAAGACAGAAGTATTTATAGGTTTTTAGGATTCAATGGTTATATGTCAGAAATTCTTATTATGAAATGTTTTTGTAAACAAACTAAATTCCACTGGGAAATATACAGACACTGTTGCTTTTTTTTCCTGGGTTTTTTATTATTATTTTTAATTAGTGCTCTCCACAGAGTGTTGAAGGTTATGATAAATGTTTCCTGGAGCAGATTTTCAGCCTGTAACTCTGAGGAAGAAATATGCATTTAAAGATGTTGTTTTATATTTTGACTCTGAAGGGGATTAAAAAACTACTCTCAGTAGATTACTCTCTTTATAGTTTCTTTTCTCAAAAGAAGTTATAGGATATCTAATGAAGGAAATTCATCCTAGCATTAAAACTGAGCTAAATTTATGTGTATGTTTTTATTATTTTCTAAAACGCATGACTTCAAACAGTTAAAGAACCATGCTCAGCCAATATGGAAATACAGCTGAATTTGAAATTTACTATATGCTGTTTCTGCTTTTCATTTTTTGCCATTTCATACCTTGTCCACATCTCGAGCAAGCTTGTAAGTTTCCAGCGCATACATTTCTTGTGATGATATATTGTCCTGGTGGAAAATTTCATTTACTGGCTGTGCCCTTTGCTGAACCTGTTGCTAGTCAAGGAACATGATAAGCGTATAAGTAGCATGCTACTTCATTTATCATACATCGTTTTAGACACTCAAATATCTCATATACAATTCTGCATTCTGCACCAAGGGAAACGACTAAACTTGCAGGAAAAAAAATCTACAAATAAATCATCAGTTTATAATATATAAATGTATCATCCTAATAAAAATTAAACATGGTTTATACTAAGACTGTAAGTGCCCTTTATTTTTTTTATGGCCTCAGTAACCACATGCTATCAAACACTAATAGAAAATATCTGGCTTTTGTGATTTTGTGTATAGCAGAATTGAAAGATATAAAAATACTATTTTTAATAATTGAATTACATTGCAAATAAATCACAGGCTTGAAAGATCTAGCATTGCTAAGAACCTTCTGCTTTTCTAACATTTTTCTTTGGTTTAAATTTTCATCATATCTTGTATAAAACAAAATTTTATTTAAAAAACAACCAGAACAACAATACCAATAAAATCCTCTAACATTTAAGGGATTTAGAAATCACCAGAAAGAAAACAATTACAAGAAATTTAAGGTCAAATAAAACTAAGTCTATCTGATGTAGTAGCTGTTCCTAGAAGAGCAGTCAAGCCTCCCTAATTTCAGTAATGTGTCATCTATTGATTTCAAAGCTTCTTCAGATCATCATCACAGTATTTCACTACAAGCAGCTTTTAATTTCAACATAAAATAATCTACATCTTATCAAGATGGTGCATGTAAAATGTTGAATGCAACATTTTATGTTTTTTATGTTAAGCCATGCTTATACTAATTACAACGTTTCACTAAAATATTGGACTGTGAAAAAGGATGTCTTACATTTATATAGGCTCTTTTATCCTGCATTTTTCAGCAACTATACATAGAAGAGTTACTTCAACCACTTCTCATGTATATCCATTTCTAGGGAGAGGTGGAAGTATTTAATGGCTACCAGTGGCATTGTGTTCTAGCTTTTAACTACAACTGAAAAAGAACTTGTTAAACAGAGTTTAATTACATAATCTGTAATTTGACTAGGTTATCAGAGATGATAGAGATCTGTCTGGAGAGAACAGAGGAGGGAGGTGGAGAAGAATGAAAAAGCAAAAGAAACCTAAATATAATCCCATCTCATTGGGGATAGAGAAGAAATCTGCATAGAGGGTTGGGGGGTTTTGTACTTTTTGAGAACATCATCATTAGAAAAGATGCCAGGTAATCTCCAGAATGGAATCTCCAAAATAGGTTTCCATCAGCTGAAAGGTTTTCTGCCAGAGTCCTCGTTTGAACTCATCGTCATGGTGTATGAAATATAAAACGTTTGATATATAAGTGATCTGAACAGGAAACGTGTGGTTGTGTTGCAGTCATAATTCACCCAGATGAAGAGAATTAAAACATCTGAAACCAAGTAATTTCCTCATGTAGTCAGCACATATTGTAAAAAACAGATGGAAAAGGAAGGAAGTAGAACTGGTGCTACACAAATGATGTAGCTGGTATAAAACTTCATGTCAAGATGGTTTTTACTATCATTCACGTCTCTATCTCTTCATAGGAACAAACAGGTCACAATTTCAGTATGACCCACCAGCTCTATATTTGAAACTAATAGCTGTGATTGGTTTATAAGAAGTTTGCAAAGTAAACATACCAGTAAAAACATACCAGTATATTTTCCCATTTAAAACTCACTTGTAAAGAGATTGAAAATCAGAGTTAGGACTTGCAAATTGCTCTCTAGAATTGTACATCTAGATTCTTTTACATTTGCCAGGATACTGCAGGGGCAGACACTGAAGCTTCTGGTATAGAACTGGATGATTTGCTGAGCTTCAACAAAATGCTGAAATCAAAACTTTTTAACTAGTTTATGCCTATCTCTCTAAGCAGGTTGCATATACTATGTTAGCTGTTGTTTATGATTACATTTTGTTATTTCAGCTCATGGATAAAAAAAATGCTGGATAAAGGGGTCATTATATATTGGTTGTATGTCTCTAGAGTTTTATGATGTACTTCTCTAATGTTTTAATTATGGAATTTGGAGATGGAATCCATTTTATACAAGAGCTTTGCACAAGAACAGATAGCTTTACAATTAAAAAATATCACTTGGGTTTCTTCATGACCGGGTACTTCAGGTCAATGCAAGAAGACAAATATTTGCTGTATTTAGTTTTCAGGAAGCAATGTAATGCAAGGTGATTAATAAAAAAGTTCAGATCATGCTGGAACCATCCACAGTGGAGGACATATGTACTGCTTTAGAATTATTTGAAATGGAAACAGCCATGGCTTTTCCAATACCAAACAGATGAGTTCGGCACAGTGAGGGATCAACACAGAAAAGAAATAATTTCTTCTCACATTGAACATGCCTCACTTTCTGCACCTTTCCAACCCTTTTCATATGCTGTTAAAGTGGTAAAGATGCTCATTCGCTTTGCTTTTTTCAAGCTGCTGATAAAACACATTGTATTTAATATGAGTATAGAAGACAGGAAGAAACTCATATGTTTTATGGGGGAAAGACTGGTGAGATTCTTTAGTCAGTGGTGTTCTCATTTGTTGTCCTGAAAGATACCCAAGCCTAGTTAATTGAACAGTTGATTTTATTGTGGTGGGTTTGTAGATTTAAAGATATTTTTGAAGAAAATCTGTGCATAGCTACATTAAGAAGAAAAAAAAAATAGGAGGCAACCATGGCTTTATTGTGTAGAAATAGTGGCCATGATTTGTATCTTGCCATCTAAACATGCACTAACACCAATAATATCACTATTTCATAATGTTATATACATTTCATTGCTGAGGATATTAAGATGCTGAGAAGTTGGAGCAAGAGAACCCCAGATCTGTCTCCAAAACTTTTCCTGTGAAGTGATCCCCTTCCTTTCTACACAATATTTTCCTCCCTTTCACGCTCAGAGTATAAAAACACTCACAGAAAGGAAACATCCTAGGAAAGAATGGAGATCACAGGGTCAACAGTTGTTTCTTAAAAAAAAAAAATTCCAATAAAGAAGACATGGACTGTGGAGACAGACAGGCATGCCAGGTTTCTCCCTTGGAGAAACACTCCTTGAATGGGTTGTGATAAGGTCTCTCAACCTTCCTGGATTGAGAGATTCCCGTGGTCATGGTGAGATCCCAGCATGCTTTGGGGTCCCATGTAGATTCTCTGTCACCCATTGGTTTTTCCCCTTTGTACCACCCCCGCTTTTCCCCATAAAAACCCCAGTTTCTGCCCTGTTCAGGAGGGAGCTGTTGTCCCTGGCCTCCTTTGCAGGATGCTGGAAAAAAGGCTGTTATAGCTTGGGAGACAGTCATGTGACAAGACAGACTATGTTCGTGCAGCAATAGCTCTGCTTTATTAACTTCTGACTTCCTTCTATATCCAAGAAGCCCCTGAGGTTAATCCTCATTGGCTGAGCTGGCTACCTGCTGGTTAACCAGCCAATAGCGGCCTGCATCCCCAACAGCTTGGGTGAGTTATATAAATCAGGTATTATATAATTGATCTCATATTTCAGTTATAAATTTATGATTATTTATACTTTGAGGCCTACAGGCCACCACAAAGGCTACCTGTGGAACAGCTCCTGTCTCTTTGTCCCTGTGTTGGCCTAGGGGATACCTCGCAAGGCAGAGTGAAATCACTGCTAAGAGCTGAAATCACTGCCTGCCCCTTGCTGAGGTTACCCAGCAGCTGAAGGGCTGCCGGAGACCCCTAGAGAGTTGTCTCTTGCGGGACCTCTCTGTGGGAAGGTCACGGCACCTGGGTCATCAGACCCAGTTCAGCTGTTCCTACAATGGACCTCTCATTCTGTGTCATGTATTCCTTAGCACCACCTTAATTTTAGTTGCTGTACCCTTGATTTGTGTTTCTGGAAACAAATGTTTTGCATTGGTGCCCTAGATTTGAAGTACTTCAAGTTCAGAGAACGTTCTGAACAAGGAGGAGGACAGAAAGAACTCTGTTATACTCTTACTGCAGAGCTCCTTGGCAAAAGCAGCACAGCAGATTGCAGTCCCAGCAGAAGTATTCAGGGGCAGAACCACCCTTGGTTACAGGTAGCTGTGTTCGCTTGTGCTTTTCTGTGAAGGTGAGGACACAAAAAAAGAGAAACATGGTGCTACAACAGTCCTAACTTTACACGTTTCAACATACTTTATAGCAATTTTGCTCAAGGTTTTGGTTTAGGGTAAAGGTTTCCCTTTGAGTTCTGACAGCAGCTATTAAACTTAAAAGGTAAGGTATTAAATTTACTTGTTAAAGCTGCCTTAAAATGTAGCTATTAAACTTATCGAGCTAGTAAAGAGTTTTCAACATCCCTCTATTATTCTGTTTCCACAAAGCAGTGAGGCTGAGCTTGCCCTCAACTTGTTCTTGGTCAAGGTAGACTTCCTAGATAGGAGTATGTCTGCAAAAAAATTATGGTTATTTTTGTTTGCTTGATCATTTATAATTTGTTTTATAGGTGCCTAATGAATAAACTGAGATCCTGTCGTTCTTGGTATCCCATCCCATGTGTCCACAAGAAATACAAAACTAGAAGGCCTCCCAAAGCTTCTTGCAGTGCAGAAGACCACAGATTAATGTGGTCAGAAATGGGATACAAAAAAGCAGTAAAGCAGTAGTGGTCTGTGTAGCCTTAATATGTGCTGTCTCTCCTTGAAGAGTAAATGAGAAGTAATGGGAGAAGAGGAAAGGCAGAGGTGGACAATACAAATCCTTGAAAATGAAAAAAGTAGCTTCTATTTGAGGTGACGAAAAGAGGATAAGTGAACTAAATGATATGAAGAGACATCTCAAATAGCATTGGAGAACCAGCAACAACTATAAAAGAGTAAAAGGAAAGCAAGTTCTTTTCTTGTGGCATAAGAGTTTGGACAAGAGTTGCAGTTGTGAAATTAGTTAAGGAGGATCTAAAAATAGGCTATGTATAAAGACACTGACTGACATGCAGATTTGTTTGCTGTCAGCATATGGACAGAATTGATGTCTTTGAGATTAATCAGATAAAATATTATGAGGGCCAGGAATGGGATCTGAAGATCAGAAATCTGTAACCGGGATCTGTTACAGAAAGCTGGAAGAGGAATTAGAAGGATCTTCTGCAAGGCATGTAAATGAAACATTTAGAAATGTGAGACATGAAATACTGTGGGATGGAGCACTGAATCTGAACAAGTTCTGTAGAGGGCAAATGATGGGTTTTGAAGGTATTTGGTGAAATTAGTAAACAATTTTAGGCTGTGATTGTGAGTACATGTTTAATCATAAAATAATTGAAGAAGACAGCTGGAGCAGTAGTTATAGTGCCATGTGAGGATGAAGATTATGTTAAGGCTAATATATTTATATTTATTTTTATTTTTCTAAAAATAAAGCAAATGAGTATTTTAAAAAGGAAGAGCTATCAGAACATGAAAGGTGATGAACAAATGGCAATGAAAATATCTCCAATGAGGAGAGAGGATCTAGTTAGCAGGACAAATGGCACAACAACTGATGCTTGGAAAGAGAGAAGGTAGTAACTGCATTCTATTTTGCCAGCTTTCCCTTAGAGTACATCAGAGCAATACCATGTGTAAAGAGGAGTCAAGAAATTGAAATATGAAGAGGAAGCTGGTGTCTCCCTCATAAAGAAATATTCGGGATAGTGAGATACATGAACAATACAGTAGAAGGGAGAGAAGACTAAGATTCAGGATTGTTGAAAGGAAAAGCGTGAGCTAAAAATGGTGCAGTGATTGGAAGTATCCTGTTCTGCTCACAAGCAAATTTGGGTTAGGCAATTATGGGATAGGAGAGACTTCCGCATGGGAGGGTTTTTAAAGTGGCAGTAACACAGCAGCACCCAACTGCCAACAAATCACAAATCCTTCTGATCACCTCAGAAATGCCCTATATACTCCAAAAAGTGTTGAAAAAGGGAAGGCAAAGAGAATAATCACTGTAATTTTCTCTCTGAAATGTAGTACTTGGAATTATGTCTCTGAAGATATGCTCAGCATTAAATTAACAAATTACTGTACCGCTGAATGCCAATCTGAAAAAAAAGCCCTATAGCTTTAGGTTTTTTTGCCACCTCCCTCTTATTTGTAACTTATCTCTGGGAGAAAACACTTTCAAACTTGTTGAGATACATTCATTTTCAAAAGCAAATGGCTTTTCAGGAATGTCACAGTAGCTCATCTCTGCTGTCACTGCCTCTTTCCAACTACAAAAGAAGTGAAAGTTACATGGATAATGACTTTCCACATCTATTGGCTTCTTTAAATTCTTGATTCAAGTCATTATCAGAGCATTTTATTGTATAGCCATTCAGATTTGTTTCCACTTGTTCATGCTCTATCCATTAGATCAACAAACATACAGCCCTGTAAATATGTGTATTATGTTTCAGAATTATATATTTAACAGAAAAAATGCCATTAGTTTTGTGAATATTCAACAATGATTTCAGATGCATGGGTGCATCATTCAGAAGGTGATGCCCTTCAATTAGGGGGGAATCCAACTTGTCCTCCAGTTGCAAGATCCTTGGTTTTATAATGGTATGTTTTTCTCCTTTTGCAGTTAATCTTGTAAGGTATTAGATTTTATTAGTTCACAGATACTGAGGTGAGGGAGGGTTTTTTATGCCTCTATTACCTGTTGAGTATTCCTGCTCTAGAATACATTGTGCTTACTATGTGGAGTTTTATTTCAATGTATAATATTATTATCCCCCTGATTTTTGTGTGGTACTGCTCAGCATAATTAAGGCAGGCAGTCTAATAGGACTCCACACAAGAAATTTACATGTGGGAATCATGTTGGAAGATATGTTTTCCAGCTGAGTACTTTGTCAGTGTCTATTATCAAGTAACTTTTCTTTTCAATGAAGTTCTTAAGCAGGAGAGCAAGGCAAAGTAAACCTATGGTTAAGTTCATGCAGAATAATAAGGTATTATGCATTCACTCAGTAGAAACAGAATTATAGCATAGGGAATAAGTAAATAGGTGAGAAAATTAAAAGGAGCCCTCTTTCACATGGGATTAGTCTCACACACACTCACATCCCTTTTTAACTGTACAAAATATATGTGTACTTATAGTGACATAGCCTGTTCAACTGTTTCTCATTGAATTTCCTTCAAACCTGATGTTATAAACAATAAATATACTACATTTTTTTCTGGGGAAAATATCAACACAAAAACTCTGTTTCTTTGAGGTAATGAAACTATTGTTCTTCCACAGATAACACTAAATAGTCCTTAATTATTAAATATATTTATTTATTTATTTGTTTATTTGTTTGAAAGCTATGCTGATTTCAATATATCTTTGACATAGTGTCCTAGTTTTGGGAAAATTTTGGGAGGAATCTTCTGAAGGGGTCTCCTCTAGATAGCAAATTCAAGTTGCCCCTCCCCCAACCTGTTCAGGAGAAAAATCTCCTTCGGGAGAAGTGGTAAAAAACCCCTTTTATTTAACAAGCAAAGTACTCACAAACATGTAAATGAATATATTTAACAATGAAACCTCTCATTGTTCTGAAGAGATGGCAAATTCAGAAAGTTCTTTTGTGGATCAGAGAGAGAGACTTTTCTGTGAGTGTGTCCTCAGCTTTCTCTTAGTCTCNATTTATTTATTTGTTTATTTGTTTGAAAGCTATGCTGATTTCAATATATCTTTGACATAGTGTCCTAGTTTTGGGAAAATTTTGGGAGGAATCTTCTGAAGGGGTCTCCTCTAGATAGCAAATTCAAGTTGCCCCTCCCCCAACCTGTTCAGGAGAAAAATCTCCTTCGGGAGAAGTGGTAAAAAACCCCTTTTATTTAACAAGCAAAGTACTCACAAACATGTAAATGAATATATTTAACAATGAAACCTCTCATTGTTCTGAAGAGATGGCAAATTCAGAAAGTTCTTTTGTGGATCAGAGAGAGAGACTTTTCTGTGAGTGTGTCCTCAGCTTTCTCTTAGTCTCTCTGGGGCTCAGGTCTCTATCTCGGGGCTCGGGCCCAGTGTCCTGGCTGCAGTGCAGTGAAGGGGGCCCCCAGACGGTAGTCCTGGTGTTCCTGGACCGAATAATAGCTGAACACTCCGAAAAACTTCTGGCTTCAGCTAACTAAAAAAAAAAAAAAAAACTAACTAAAAGCAAGAGAGAGCTCTGTCCCGCTGTATGTCTGTCTGCAGACAACACAGTCCAGGAGCAGGATGCAGGGGAGCAAGTGCAGTTTCTGATAACAAACTCTGCGCTTCTTCTCCTCCCTTTTGCTCTCAGAACCAGTCTTAAAGGTGCAGACCCTAATATCCAGCATAAACAGCAGACGATTGTGGATACAGGCATCCTAAAGTCACCCTAGGACACATAGCTTCACTTAGAGTCTCCACAGTGGTGACTTATGGGTGTATCCATCCTCCCCTGACTTCCCAAAACCTCTTTTGGATTGTCTTTCTGACGTTTTGTTTTTCCAGAGATGCCTCAGCTTTCACTACTGTTTGTCACTTCTGACAACATTTCCTTCATTAGTCTGTTATTTAACCTCTCTTTGACTTCCCTATTTCTTCCCTCGTACATACAAGCTTTAGCCAAAACTTGCCATAGTTGCTCTCTAGCACTAGTAAAAGTCTTTTGCATCATCTTCCTTATTTTGGTCATTTTTCTTCTCCCTTTCCTGACACACCCTGGTAAAGCTCCATGTCCTTTCTGAGCTCAGCTGCTAGGATATATACTTTTCCGTCTGATCTCCTGAGAAGACTTGCACTGCTACCAATCTTTTGCAAATGGTTCTGTTCCATGTCATTAATGGTCTGCTCATTCCCTACAAGTTTGCTCATATCTTCTCCCTTCTTTTGGTCACTCTGTTGATATAGAATGAAAATACTTCTGTAAAAAGTATTGAGCATCTCCTTCTGAATTAGCAGTCACTTATGCATGGATGTACTATTCTTGCCTTCACTCTCAGATCACTCATATCTATTCTAGGAACATGTTAGCAATGATTATTGATAGTGGCAGATATGCATATTAGCCTCAGCTGTCTTTAAATTTCGTGTGTATATATGCATATATTTAAATATTTTCCAAAATTTTCAGGTTTTTCATCTAACAGGCTGAAATACCCCATGTATGTATTTTCTTGTTTTCTTTCTATATGCTCTCTTCCTTCTATAGTTTTGCACTTTCACAGTTTGTAGGTTTTGGTTTCTTCTTTGCATTTTTGTAGTACCTTTCATGTAAGGTAGCGTTTAGCTGTTTGAGTAGATCTGGTAGCACTAGGGTTTATTTGTACTCCACTAGCCTTTAGAGGCACTGATCAAAGAGCTCACATGCTAGAACCTTCACAAATGGACATTCAAACATTTTTTCTTGTCTTGGACAGCTCCCAGGTCTAGCTGTGTGCATGAGAGCAGCTCACAATGGAAGAAAAGCAAGCTGCTGTGTAATAAGCCAAGTTCTCAGTTCACCATCTACATGGCCAAAGTTTGCTAGTAAAACATTATTAATGTGGGGACAGTGGAATATGTGGATACTAGCATATGCTTTTTCTATGTCTATGGATGAGGAGATACTTTCTTAGTAAACTGTAAGATGTTTGGAGAAAAACCTGTGTATCTTGTGATGTATTGAACACATTAGTACTTAAAAAGTAACCTTTACCTAGTCTCTGTTACTTTTCAGTATGCAAGTGCTAAAACATTTCTTGTAAAATGCTTCTAATGTGGCATTTCTGTAAGATCATTTGTTTTGGGGAGAGAAAGTCTAGGAGAGAGAACGTCTGGATTTGAGGAGAAATAATCATAGCTATTTCTTTAATGGGTGTACTGAATGGGATTTAGTATGGAACAAATGAAGAAATGACCACGCTGCCATGTCTTCTCCTCAGTTACCTTGGACACAGAAATCTGGACTGCATTCAGGGGGACTTTTTGCTAGTCTGGTTTTGTCATCTTCCTTAAGTCAAATCTTGTAAGTGGGTAAGGAATCTACAGGTGAAGAAACTGTAGCCAGAGGAATAGTTTCTGTAGGAGAGGATGAAAACAGAGCTGTTGGTTTTCATCTCAGCATCTGTCTGATGGTGGGGCACCTTCACCTTATGAGACTGTTCTGTACACAGAGTTTGTTCTTTAATTTTGCATGCCTAATGAGGCATGAAAAGTAACAAAGATGAATATACTAATTTGTAAATAGGATGGTGTTGATTCCTTCTGGCAACAGTCACCTGTGAGCCTGAAATCAGACTTCTTTCTCAGTCCTCTCATTCCTCCACTCAGAATTAAAAGGGCTGTTTTCACAGTTGCCATGCTGTTTCCTTTCTAGTCAAGATTACTTGTCCTTACTGTTAATCATTTAGGCAAAGTGAAAAAACACATCAAAGGAAACAGTATATTTTATCATTTTATCTGCAATCTTTCCTCTTCTTTTTGTTTCTTCATTTAAGTCATCTGCCGGAGAGGTGTCTCATTACTCAGGGAAAAAAAAAAAAAAAAGAACAAAAAAAGAGACAAAACCAGAGAAACCTAGTTTACCAGAAGATAACCTCATATCCTCAAATTCTGAGGCCTTTTTATGTACTGTTGGTTACAACTTCTGTATGTAGAAGAAATGCATTGCCCCACATATTTCTCTGTCCTGCTAGATGTGTGCATAACCTCTCCTCATGGTGGTAGAAAAAATGGGCAAGCTAGGGATTTATATGACAGCATCCATACTCTAAGGTGTATTGTCAGTGTCTGTGTTCCCTGTAGGGTTTTTTTTCCCAATCAGCAGGAAGAAGTTGGTTTCAGCATTTGTTCAGAGAATCTGTAGGCTTGATAGTCTCCCATGGAGCTACAGTGCAACTCTACACTGACTAATTCCTACCAGGCATCAATCAGCTTTCTGCTCTCAAGAGTCAACCTTCCTTCTTCCTTCCATCTTCTCACAGCAAGATGAGAAAAATTCATCCTCTCACCAAAACGTGTTCACTGGCTCTTCTTTCCACTGCCCATGTAGGTTTGTTGCAGTTACATGACTGGCCCAGTACCTGTCCCTTCTGTGCTCCAGGAAGGCTCTAATCAGTGCGGTCCTTCCACAGACAAACTTTCTACTCATGTCAGGTAGACGATTAGTGTGACCAAAAAACAGAATGCAGGACCTTGATCTGGTGGAAGTTGGCCACTTCAGCATTTTTAACGAAGTCACTGAAAGGAGATGGTCTCATGTCCTGGAAGTGGTGCCTGGATGGCACATATTGAATGGGGTTTCAGAGCTGGTTTTTAGCTGTGCCAGTCCAGCTTCTGTGGATGGCAGATGTTTCTTAGGATTTCTGAATTCAGAAGGGTTGTTAAAGCTGCCTTTATGCAGCTTCATTACATACCTGCACAAAAATACAGAAACTTGATGGCAAATTTTATTTTAAATTCACAAGC
>VWZV01004331.1:33806-101306 GCA_013397155.1 Irena cyanogastra | reverse complement strand
TCCCAACATAATAATTGCACAGCAGCATGATTATTCCAGCAATGACGGATGTTAGAAGCACTGCTTCTGTTTCTATTTATGCAGGATACAAATGAATGTTTAACATTTATATAGAAGGAGCTACTCTGTTGTACAGGCAGATTAGTGTTCAGTGCATTAAGAGAAGAGACTCACATTTTTTCATTTGAAAAAGCTCTGCTGGGAATAAAAGAGCTCTGACCTCTCTGGTCAAGGGAGTATTTTAGATTTGTTTTCTTCTTCCTCACCCAAATTTGCCTGTCTCCTCTCTTGAGAGTATAATAACATATTGATCTGAATACAGTGACCGTGTAAGTGCTACCTTTCCCTCATAGTTAGAGTTGTGAAATTTTATTTCAATTTGAGCACATCTTAGAATAAGAGGGAAGGATGCACTTTTGTCTTGGGTTGTGTTTTGGTTTGGATTTTTGGTTTTTTGTTTGTTTTTTTAATCAAAGGAATTACAGTATCCCAGCAATTTTTTTTTCTTTAAAATGAGGATTTTTTTCTAGAATGGCAATGAGCATGACGCTTGCATACATGGGCTTCACTACAGACATTTGTAATAATAATTCATCTGTTGCAAAATAGTGAACAACTGCATATACATTTTTAAATCACTAGCTAAAATGGGTAAATATGAGAGCTACTTGCTAGGTTCATTTCACACAAATATATGAATGATTTAAAAATATTTATAGCTATACCTATTTCTATACTTGTACTTAGGGAGTTATGTCTCTCTGTCCTCACACACTCTTAATGATGCATACACTTCCATAAGTACCTAATATTAAGGACAGAGACTTTTCTATTGAGTCATACTGAGAAAACCTATTTGTAGGGTCTGGGATAAAATTGTCAAGTCAATGGTTTTCTGCGTTACCTAAATACAGTTAAATAGTAATGGGGGGATGGAGAATTACATGTCAGTGATTGACATTACAATAGTCAAAAAACCCCAAGCCTATTGTTGAACTGGTGCAGAAACAAAGGGTCATCGTTGAAATATTGCAACTATTTGTTCCTTTTTTTCTCCTACCTGATATGAAATTACTAATGAATTTACAGGAACTTTACATATGCCATGTGTTTCTGGGCATTATTAATTTTTATAAACTTTTCATTTTGATGTAGTGGAAGTAGACTGCAGCCGTCAAAGGAGATGATTCTTTGAAATTGAATCTTGGCCATACAACTTGTAAAATTGAAAAAAAAATACTGTGTAAAATTGTCCTGCTGAGGAGTAACAACAAGTGGCATGAGTTTTCTGAAAATATAAGTGACAAGACATGTGAAAAAACCATCAAATTATTTTCACTAATAAATTTTGTCAGGAAAATACTCTGTATGAGATGAAAAGCCCATTGGAAATGAAGGAAAAATATATAGGGGTGAGATGGCAATGAGGAGAAGACATGATTGTTAGGTGTTTTAGAAACACAGCATGGAGCAGCAAAAATCACTTTTAAGAAAGTAGTTCAAGTTGAAGTGCACCTATATACCTTTATCCTGCTCTGCACTTCTCTGAAGATTTTTCCCATCTTGCTCCACAGAAGTGGTGGCAGATATGGGAAAGTACTTTGGGATAATATATATTGTTTGACATGTAAATAATTTGTACTTCTGCTCAACTGTTTGCAGTTTATAAACATGAAATTAGGACACCTAATTTAGTAATTTATTTTGTCCAATGCTAAGAAAGGCTCTTTTAGCATTTAGCTTCCTCTGTTTGAGTAGCTATTTTGAAGGTGGTCCTTAGAACAGTGGTAAACACAGAAGTCAACCAAATCTTTGAAACAAGAGTAAAGGGAACAGGTTTCAGAAAAGGTAGGCTAGAGTAGTGCAGTAAGACCAAATCAAAGCCTATTCAATCAAAGAGAAATTAAATCAGATTTGTAATTTGGAGGGTAGAACCTCATCTCATATAAATTGGTTCTTTGTAACAACTGAAAGCCTTATATGCAGATATTTAGTATAAAGAAAGATCTATAGATTAATTTATATATGATGAAATTCATAGTTTGATCCAAACCATAACAATATCCTCAAGAATACCTATATACAAATATAGGCAAGATTGTGCTCAAGGCTGTAAATCTTCAACAGCTCCACTGATTTCAGCAGCACTCCTGTGCCTTGGAGCAATGTGAGTGAGAAGAGATTTTAGCCAATACCTGAGCAAATAAGCAGAGAGGTCATAGCACTCATCTCCTAGCCACAGAAAATGTTATAAAGTTCACAAATAGTCAGGAATTTATGTCAAAGGCATAATTTTACTGGAACAGGAATTGGGACATTCCCGGTATACAGGTATAGCTAGTACCTGAGAAGTCTGATAAATCACCAACCTCAAAACTCAAATGTACTGTCCAAACAGAATAAACAGTGTTATATTTCTTACTAGGTGCTGTAAGATAAGGACCTCTTTAGAATTATATTTTTTATGAAGCTCTATGAAAGTAAAAAAGGGTGAAAAGTAATAGAGAGAGATGCAATTAAATTAAAAGAATTATAGAATTCCTCATCAAATCTTCTTCTAACTCTAAGGAATCATTCAATTTCTTTTGATTTGTCCTTTCAATTCTCTCCTCTGGGCATTTAAAATTGCTTTGCATCGTCATAGTCATAAAAAAGAAATGTATGCCCCTCAGACAGGATATGCAGTTTTGTAGGAAGTAATATAGACATGTCCAATTTCAGATCAGCATAGTCTACCTTCAAAGAAATAAGTCTTTTCCAGGAAGCATGAGTGGCTTTAGCAATATGCTCAGACAGAACCTCTTTCCCTTGTGCCAGGTTTAAAATTCATCTTCTCACTTCACATGAGAGGGAATATCTGACTGAGATGCAAGAGTGAATTCTTGAGGTGCTTTTTCAATTTGTTAGGAGTTATCAGGACAGGGAAATACCAGATCTAAAACTGGAGGTGAACATCACATTTAGTCTCTAGTTAAACCTTGACTCAGGATAACTTGGAGACAGTTCCTCCAGAAAGGCTCATAACCCCAAAGCTAGCATCACTGCAGCCAGTTCCTGAGTTGAAATGTGTAGCAGCCTTGCATTGTCTGTTGAAAGAGAGGTGGAATTTCCAAGTGAGTTTACAGTATACAAACACCTCAGTTCTTCCCAATTAACTTACCTGAGACGTGTACTTTGGGAACATGATTCCCCTGAGTGCCAGTGCCATTTGGAGTTAGTACACACGGAAAGGCACCCGCAGCAATGGCATAAGCTGACTGAGGTGTCAGCCATTTGTGAGAAATGCCTGTCATTTCCCACTGGCTACCAATGATGTCTAAGATGAATTGAGGTGCAGAGATTTAGATGGGTGAGTTTGGCCTTAAGTGTCAACATATATATTAGAAATATTTTTACAGCGTACAAAGATAGCCACTCCTTTCATGCAAAAGATTTTCCTCCCAAAACTCTCAGAGGTCTTTGCATATAGGAAAACAAAGATGCTAAAGTGAAAGCCCCTGGTACCAAATATGTCAAGTTTAGGTGACCCGTCTGTGATATCCCTCAATTTGCAAGTTCATCTAAAATATCTGTGGTCATAGATGTATATTGTCCTTAAGTTGAGGGTATAATTTCAGGTCCAAATTCCATGCTCTAACCTGGACCACTGGTACTTCTTTTAATGGGTTATTTTTCTATTTTAAGTAAGCAGCAGGGAGGGCTATACAAGTAAACTATGTATGTATTTACCTATACATGCTTCTGAGGGCTCAGAAGCCCGAAAGAATAGTCATCCCATAAGCAGTAACGTGATTGAGTTAATCTTACCACTGGAGCCTGACTTTTCAAGGAATTAGATATTGTTGTATAGGTCCTGCACCACCATGAGTTCATGTCTCCTTGACAAAGGTAGTGAGCTGCCTTCACAGATCTTAACTAAGGCTTGGTTTTCATCAGTGTCACTTTGGGTAGCTGTGTAGATGTGTCTGTACTTATTGCTGATACTAATTTTTATCTCCTGCTTCTCCTGCTTACCCCAGCCACCTGCTGCTTCACAGCAGTTTCCATGAGTTAGCTTTGTTCAATGTGTCTTCTTGGAGAGGAAAATCATCATTGTTTCACACACTCAAATAACAAGATATCCCTAAGCAGAAAATGGATGGTACAGGACTGCCTTAATGTGCATAGACCAGTACGTACAACAGTCATTTTCTCGACTGCTTCCAATCTTTTAATTTCTTGTACGTAATTTGATCACCAGCCAGCCTGTAAATAATGCAGAAAATTGCACACAATCCAAAAGCTTGTTGGTACTGGATTTTTTGACTCTTCAGCAGAGTTGTAACATAATTGAGATCTGGTCATCTGATTGAAACACATCCAGTCACATACATGAAAAAAAGCCCAATCTCACACACATATTAGTGCCTCAAGAAGTCCAGTGAATGCAATTTTAATGAAAGATTTATTTTTCAGGAAGGGAAAAAGATGATTTTCATCACCATGAAATAATAGTTACTCTTTATTCAAAAGTATGTTTAATCTTTAACATTTATTTTCACTTGAGCACATTGGTAATGACCACTCATTTCTCCATAAAAAATTACTACATCCTACAAAATCTGTATTTAAAAAGGCATTGATAAATTGAAGGGAGTTCGAGGAAGGAAATAAAAAATGATTAAGTGCTGCAAGTATTGACTTATGACTGAATATTAAAATAATTGAATGTGTGTGTGAGGGCTTGCTAAATATTTCTTACAACTTTGTTCTCAAAAAGTAGGCGTTTGATTCTTTTTAATTCAAGTTAGAAAATTGAGAATATTCTCAGGAAGAATGATCTAATAGTAAAGTAGATAACAGTTTTCAATTTAAAGACAACAAGTTTGTTGCATAGCTACCTACCTTGAAAAATTCTTACTTTCTAAATTCGTTGCTATCAATGAAGTATTTTCAGGGTAAAAGACTACATAACTTTAGTAAGCATGACAGACCTTAATATATTAAAAGTAAGCTTTGAAGAAATTTACTGAATTCTCCAATTTTTGTGTGTGAAAATAAAGATTCCGTTCATCAGATTAAGACAGCAATTTGTACTGATGAATAGGTCATGTTTGGATGTTTGGTTCTGAATCTGTTGCTTTCTTGGTAAAAAAATAAAGGAGAAGGAAGTCATGCTGCTGTAGCACTGACAGAAATAAGTAGAGAAGAGCATCTTGTCTTTCAATCTGCAAACACAATCCTGTTTATTTTTTCCCTATTTTGCTCCTTCGCATCTCTGTCATGAAGCCACTATCATGTGAGGAGAAGAAGAAATCTCAAGAAAGGGATTTTTAGGTTTCAGCCCTGAGTAAGAGCTCTATTTGACTGTTCATAACATTTCTGGAGATGCCTCTTAAGGTAGTAGCAAAGACACCCAAAACTACCTCAATGGCTCAAGTACTTCTTCATCTTACCACATCCCAGGGTATGTAAAAGTTAAATAAGTAGAAGAGAAGATTTGTTATGGCCAAGATGTGTTTTGCAGTGAGATGGGACATCAGAATCAGTTTGTTAGGACTGACCATTAAAATGTTATAAATTATTAGAAAGAAATGGAGAGAGCAAAAGCAAAAAGGATCATGATGCTGCTTTTCACATACATAGCTTGCTCACATGCTGGGTTACCCCAGTTTTGGTTACTAATGCACCATAGAGAAGACCCAGAGAAGTGTGACAAAGATGTTCACAAGTGAATGTCAGGCTTTACACAAGGGCAAATATAACAGATGAGTCTGTTTTGCTTTTAAAAGAAAGAAGGAAGAGTAGGATGTAGAGGTTTGTGAGTCATGAATTGCACAGAGCAACAAAAGTGACATGGACTGCCCCTTGGAATTGCTAGAGAATATGTTCAAAACAAACAAAAGAACATACTTTTTCTCATAGTGTGTAATTTAATTATGGAACTTGTAGCCAGAGGGGAGCTTGGAAGCAAAAAGTATAAATGAGTTCAAAACAGGACTAGATAAATTAATTTAAGGATTGGCTTCGTGTTATTTCATAATAATTAAATTCAATGGTTTACATGTGACCTCAGGCTGAGGAAGTCTCTAGACTGCTGATTTCTGAATCCTGGGATGATGCACTGAGGGAAGGATCACTCTAACAGTGCTCTTAAACATTGCAAAAGTCTGGCAAGAACCATGGTGGGAGACTGTATGGCATGTTAAATAGGTCCAATGACACACAATAAAACTTAGGCTCTTGTGAAACAAACACCCTAACTCCTTTTTCCTGACTCCCATCCACACATGGTTTGCACCTTACATGAATATCTGAGGGGACCCAGGTTCAATGCCACATCTTAGAGAGGGAATTTTGTATCCACAATAGTGATATAAATATGTGTACATTTAATTTAGATTCCAAGCACCTCAGGGCAGGGTCCTGTCATTCTAGGTCTCTGTAGAGCACCAGGTTCACCTGTGATGAATAATAATAATAAAATAAAATAATAATTTTAAAAATGCTGAACGACATCATTCAAATGGGAAAGGTGTCAAAATAGATCTAAGGACTTTTTGATTAATAGAGCACATCTCTTATTTGCATCCCTGGTAACTTTGTGGGAAAAAAAAATGCATACCTGAATAAACAGAAATATTTTGTTGGGGCTTGGTTTTGGGGTTTTTTGGGATTTTTTTATTTATTTGGATTTTAAGACATAATAATTGATGTGTTTGGGAAAACTTCAAAGCCTGAAGCTTCTTACTGTAGGACTAAATTGTCCTATTTAGCCATCAGATGTTATCATAGATAAAATAATAGAAAGTCAATACTGTAAACAACTGAAGCATGAGACCTAATTTTTTTTTTTGAACCAGCAGTTTTTTAGTGGAAGATAGATCTCTGGTACTTTGATGAACTTTAGTCAACAGAAAGAATGTGTCAATGGGATAGGCGTGGTTTTGATGTCTTGCTGGAAAAGGTGCATTTTCATTAGTGAGACCATAAAGATGCAGTGACTGATACTCTGTAACATCCTGGTGGACAGCAGACTCTGTGTGTTATGTCACCACCTTAAGCCAGGTCATACATGGCTGGGGAGTACTGGGTTGATGTGCTGTCAGCACAATAAAGACTGTCTTCCCCTTTCTGCACAAAAATGGAGTTGCTAATGCATGTTAGTGTGCTAACAGTAAAACAAACACACAAACAAACAACATCTCCTCCCAAAAAAACCCACAACAAAACACCTAAGATCAAAACCACAGCTTCATATTTGTGTTGTAGCATTTAAATTTGCATTGTGCAGCATTATTGTTTAAATTATTACTACTGCCCAGGATCAAAGCTAAGCATGTGTCATATTGAATGGTGAAATATGAACTATAAAAGCTTATTGGAAACTACTAAATTAATGTAAACCATTTTTACTGCCTTAAAATTGATGTGTGGAATTATTTCTATGTGCAGACAGAAGAAGGGAGTTTGTATCACTGTTTGTAGCACTACAAAAACAGTTTCACACTTCTGATAGACATCATCAGAAATGGTTTCATTGGCAAAGATGTAGGAAAGTGGTTGAAAAATAGTTGGAGAGCTGAAAGGTTTGCTTAACATCTGGAAACTTTAAAAGTCCGATAATTTCTATCTGTAAAAAGGGAAAATTTACCACAGCCTACAATTGCCTAATGAGGAAACCTTTTGTGCTTACAGTAAATCGGTCTAACCTATAGCTTTGGATGTCACAGAGCTGAGGTTACATGGTGAAAAGATGCATTTAGATAAAAGCCATGGAAATTAACCATTGAATGATCAATAACCATTGAATGGTAAATTTCTCTGAAATCTTTAAAAAAATACTCTGACACCTGAACGGTTTTCTCATGCATCTGGAAATTGGGCTGTTCAGGTGAGTATCAAAATGCCTGTCGTGTAGATATGAGTATTGCCTTTGTGCTCACAAGGGTTATTTAAGGCCTTTCAATTAAAGACATGCCAGAATATTTGCTGGGTCAATATTAAGAGCTGTATGTTTTCTCCTCCCTGCCCCAGTTATCTTTTGTGAGTGTTTTGTAAGTTGAAGCCCCACCTCACACAGTACAAGTTTGATTACCTTCTTCAGTGCTCCCTCTTGTCTCCAGCAGAGCTGCATGTCTCTTGTTATTTATTTTATGCATTAAATGCTTACAGTGTGCTTGGGGCTGTACAAGACATAAATATAAAAGGAGTCCATGCCCTGTAGGACTTACTGTGTGGAGGGCAGAGAGAAGTAACAGCTTGGGTGTTGGTTCTGGCTGTTGTTCAGAAATAATGCATTATTGTTTCAGGAATAGGTTGATGCTTGAGTCCAAGAGCATGGATCTGGGGAATGGGCTGGGATGAAGATGAGTTAACCGAGGCTTGAACAACAGATGACATGTTGGGGACAGGATGTAGAAAGTTAGGGAGCAGAAGTTAGAAGATTAAAGGGATATAAAGTGTCACAGAGTGGCAAGAATTAAGATGTGAATTGCCTCAGGGACACAGTTATACAGAACCTGGAAGTGAAGGAGTTGCTTAAACTTGTAAGAAGCATGAGAGAACCACAAGATGCTAAATTCAGCAGAGAAGGCAATAACAAGTTTCTCCTGGTAGAAGATTCCCAATCTTTAGTCTGTTTTGTAGAGGAAGATGACTAAAAGATCTGAAGTAGCCTACATGTACATCAAGAGATAGTTGAAGAGGGACTAGCCATCAAATATTTATATTTATGATTTTCTTGACGACCTAGGATGTCTGTTGTCTGACTGTTCCAAGTACTTCCTCTCTTCAGGATAATCATGTTTGTACTGTAGTCAATCTTGTCCCTTCTGTTTATGAGTTGTACATAATAAACAGCACCATCAATTTATTTAGTGGTCATTTCAGCTGCTGGAAATATTTCGTATCATAGGTCACTCTGAATTCTCACATAATCTGAATCAGTAGCACTGTGACTGATTGTTAATTCTTTCATCTCAGCTTTAGGATTACAAGGAGGCTCAAATTATGTTTAACAGCTTTTGACATTTTGGATGTAAAAGTCATGAATAGCTGTAAATTGTTTTCTAAATGATTTGTGTCTCTGTACTTTGGGTAGAGAAGAAGAAAGCTTTATTGTCCTAGAATAGCCCAGGTGTGCAAAAAGCCATAGTGACAGGTGTTACAACCTTGCTATGGATTTAACACGCATCATGAAACAACATGCCTAAGAAAGGGACTGAAAAACCGTTCTGCTACTTGAAGTAATATCATTATTCATAGGAAAGTAGTTTGTAGTATTTGTAGCTATTCAGAAATTACAAACTTATTTCTTCTTGACCTAATTCCAACATGCTGTTCAAACCCCAATTTGTTTTATATATTTTTATTGTGTTGAAGGAGAAACTCATTCCTCACATAAAGTGCTTTGAGATTCATGTAACTTTTTAAATCATCATAGTTATTTGATACCATTATCTAGTAATCACTTTTTCAAACTCTGATGATCACCCACAAGCAGTTTTGAGCAGGGTTGTTGAGAAGAGTATGGATTGATGAAGACAGAACTGTTTGCTATTACCCACTGGCTTGTGGGCAGTAAATGCCACTGCTTTTCACATTTGAAATGTAAAATATATATTCACTTCAGTATAACACTGCGTTACATGTTCTAAAAAGGGAAACTTTCTTGCAGTCCATAACTCCTCTTCTTCTCTGAAATAAAAAGTAAAGATATTTTGCACTTATTCCAGTGATGTGATGGCCTCTCTGTAGTTGTAACTGGAGCTTGTATTGTATCACAAACCTCTCACATTGGGAAGAAGCTGTACGTTTTCTATTAGGAATCAGTGGCTTTCACTCTAATGCAAAAAATGTCACCTTATTTCATATGAACATAAGCTCTGTGAGTAAATTTGGATATTAACTAACATATTCAGCACAAATATAGGTACAGAAATAGAGTAGGAGTGTGGTACAATAGGATTTAATCCCAAAAGACTCCCTAAATAAATGCATATTAAGTCACTGAAGTTAGAAGCTTATCTATATTCTTACAAGTGTCCTGAGGATGATAATTAGGGATTTCACTTAGCTAATGTGCTTAATGCTGCCAGCCCAGACATTCAGGCCTCTCAGAATTTAGGAACAAATTTCCAGTATAGGTGCAGACTGTACACACTTGGGTACCACTGTTCTATGTGGAGAAATAGACTTTTAATCCTCCACATGGATGTGTGTACCTGGAATGCTTCCATTAAGAGCCCTTTGAGGGGAGCATGTGTGCAGTAACTGAATGCAGCAATGCATTGTTTACTGAGGGCCTGAAGGGTTTTGAAGAACTTCAGTCTCAGAGTGTTCTTTGGTGCAGCCTGACAGCAAATGTTTGTGACCCTGGGAGCTAACCAATCACCAGGTGAATGTGGAGCCCTTGCAGTGCTTCATAAACAGAAGATACCAATGCTTCCCCAGTGGTCCTTCTGCAAGATGGTCTAAGGTCCATGTGCCATCTGCTGCCCTTCAAAGCTCCTTCCTCACAGAGACTTGGACTTTCCAGCATATTGCCCTGGTCCCATGGTGTAATAGTGTGGGAACTGCATTGGCATTGCTCACAGTACAGGGGAATTGAGCACAGGGAACAAGTATGGGGAAACTGCACCAATCATCTGACCTAATGGAAATTGGGGCCACTAAAACTGTCTTTTTGAAATGCAAATTGGTTTTGGTATTTAAAATATTCTTGCATCCTTGAAATAATTCCACACCAGTGGAAGAGAAGCCTGCTGGTTGCAGTAAGGCCCCAAATGGACGGGGCAGAAGTTGTGGAATCTCCAGTGTTGTCAGTAGAGCACAGTGAGTAATTACACCAAATTCAACAAGCAGAGAAAATTATCATTGAGGAACTGTTCAGACACCTGAACAACTGTTTGACTTTTTGAGGAATTTCCATTTCATGTCAGTAGGTGAAAATATTGATTGCAATCAAGTTCCTGATGGAAATGTTAGATATGGTGGCATATCTTACAAAAATAAAAAAAATAAATACAAAAAGTGCAAGTGATGTCCTTCTTATATTTTGCAACTTCTTGCTTGTGTCTTTCTTGCAGATTCTTTCCTGTCTAGGAGAATCAAACAGCTTTCTGGAGGGTTTTTTTTCGGTGCATTATAAACTGCAGTGAATAACATATACTTTACAAAATTACACACTGCATTTGCTGTGAGCAGCACCCCAGTTCCTTTTCTCTCCTGACAAGAACACCATCACCAAGAAAATCACCGACCTCCATTTCCACCTCACTTTCATTTGGCAGCAAACAGTCGAGTTTGTCATTGGCTTCCTCTAGTATTGTTCAGCTCATGTTGTATGAGATCACATTAAAGAAGATTGTTGCAATTTGTCTCATCTCATGAAAGCACATGCTGTCCCTATGCACTCAAGCCATACTTTAAGTATGAGTGATTGAGTGGACCTAAGGAATGCTGAGTAAATATGTTGCTGCAATTAAGGCTTGAGAAAAAAAAGAAAAAAGGTGTATCCAGTATTTTCCACTCCTTTACCATTTCTGTATAAAAGGTATACGCGATCTTTTCCCTATACTCACAATATTTAGCAGATAAAATAGCCTGGAAAATTTTATAATCTTGAGAGCTGTTTCTTGTATTGTTTACCTGCAGAGCAACGGCCGCCTGTAAAACAAAAGAGAATCTGGCCTTGTAAATATTAAGACTGTCATTTCTAAAGTAACCTAGTAAAACTCATTTTTCTTTGTGTTTTGTGCACAACACAGGGAGGTCTGAAACACATTATTCTAGAAAAGGGTGCTGTAAGATAGGAATCTCTTCCCCATGGCATGCAGTGGTTTGATTTTGCATTTAAATAACATCTTTCATGCAAGATCTTGCAAGTTTTTAAAGTTATTAATTTAGCCTCACAACAGCCTGTAAAGAAGTTACAAATGAACAGTAGATAACAGTAGATGTAATAGTGGATAACTTAATAATAGGTTTATCTTTCTTCTGTGGTCACAGAGACCAACACAAAGCCCTGTTTTATGTTCTGTATGACTATTAGTTTGTGATGCTTGTGGTTTTTGAATGGAAAACTAAGAGACTTTGGGTTTCATGTTCAGAGGAAGTGAACATCTGAAATTGCTCTTCGTTTCAGCTAAAATTCTGAGTGCTTAGAGAGAAAGTCTGTGTAGTCTCAAATTATTTTCCCATAAACAAGGACTCTGTGGTCAATGAGCTACTTCAGAAAACATTACCTGAGGTGATTTGTCTTATGTTACACAGTTTGTGTCTAGCCACATGGATAGGATAGACCCAAGCTCCTCTGTCTTTTCTTTGGAATGACCAGGTATGAGATAGTCCAAGTGTGGAAGTAGAATGCATAAAGTTAATGGCCTGCAGAGGATTGGTTGAATTTCCAGTCCTTGCTGGAAATATAATAAATGGCACTCTTTCCTCTTACATGGCTTCAAAGGTGACTCCAGGCTGTATATTTTTGACCAGACTCTGTATTTTATTTTAAATGCTATTATTAAAACTGTTTGTATGCAGAAGACAGACATTAAAGTCATGCTATTTAAGCAGCAGCAACACCATTATCTTACTGATGCTTTAATTGCTGAACAGCAATTGAAGAATGCAGTCCATGTCTAGCTGCTCCAGTATTTTGGGAATAGCTTCTTCCAACTATGTTGCACTTGAGAATGAGAAGTACAGCCAGTGTGCTGGCTGCATTGAGATTTTAATGAAGGAAAACACTGCTCTTTACATTCACCCTTGCTGAGTTTACATTGAAGCCAACAGGAGCTTTGTTGACTGAGTTCAGGATCAAGTCCTAATACCTAACAAATATCTATGTTATTGCATAGTGAAATTTTAGATTTGTTTCCGGTGCACCAGCAGTCAGGAGGACCAAAAACTATTTTTAAAATGCCAAGACTAGGTTGGTGATTAATGAGGAATTTATTTTATTTTGCAGTGTCTCTTATTTAACTGGATGCCTCTCGAGACGTGCTTTAAACAGCACGGCACTATCTTGGGCTAGTATGGTAGATTTTTCATCTCACGTTGACTCCATTAAAGTAAGCTTCTATAAACAGACATCAATTACAACCAGTTTAAAGGGTTTTAAAATGTAATCCAGCAGTGCTGCTTAACTAAATGAATCCTGAGAACTGATCTCCAGTGAATTAATAGAGTAGTGTGTGGAGAGCTCACTATGAATCTGAGTTAATGACTGGAGAAGATCAAATTAATTACAACTGTCTCTGAGGACGTGCAGGGAAGAAGTCCCTCACATCAGCTAAGGTTTGATTAACTCTTCAGGTACCAAATAGAGATTTTCTGCAAGTTATTTTTAAAGTAATTGCTAGTAAGACAATGGAGTGAGTCAGCTTGGCATTTTTCAGGTGCCATGCAACTACTGTAAGAAGTGACAGTGCTGAATGTTCCTGAAAATTCCAATTTCATTTTTTTTAATTCTCTGTTTAACTGAGGATTTTTAATAGAAGATGAATGCTAATATCATACTAAGATTATAACAAAGTTATTACATAGCATTTTCTCTGCATGTCAATATAGAAACCATTGGGATGATAGGTTCATATTTTGGACAAACATCCAAGACTATGCCACTAACTTCCCTCTGAATTTTTGCACCTATTATTGTTACTACTACTACCACTACTACTACTACTACTACTACTCCTACTACTATTATTCTCTACACAATTTTATTTGATCTTACAGTGTCAAAGAAGGTGTGATTACTGAACTAAATAATAAGCAAAATAAGAATAAAACTACTGGTTTAATACAAGGCTATCCTGATACGGTTATGAGGCCAGGAAGACACACTAGTTTGTGACAAAAGAAACTGATAAAGTTCTGATAAAATAGATACTGAAATTACAAAAAAAAAATGCAAGTCATAACTGAAGAAGTGTGTATGGGCAATGATCTAAACTTCTTACATCTTCTCAGAGACAAAGTCCTTTCACTTCTTGTCCCCACACCTGTTGCAACAAACATTTCACTTTGTAGAACTGTAAAGTCAGCACTCTTTGTGAGGGGCAGACCAACCCAAAGTGTCACCAGAGTTGGCCAGGACACTGGAATCACAGAATCACAGAATGAGTGAGGTTGGAAGGCACGACAGCTGGTCATCTGGTCCAGCTTGCCTGCTCAAGCAGGGTCATCCTAGAGCATATTCCACACAACTGCATCCAGACGACTGTTGAGTATCTGCAAGTGAGGGAGACTGCGCAACCCCCTCTGGGCAATCTGGTCTAGTGCTCAGTCACCTGCACAGTGAAGAACTTCTTCCTCATATTCAGGTGGAGCTCCCTGTACGCCATTCTCTGCCCATTGCCTCTTGTCCTGCTGCTTGGCACCCCTAAGAGCCTAGAAACATCCTCTTGGCATCCTCCTTTCAGATACTTATAGACATTGATGAGGTCCCCTCTCAGTTGACTCTTCTCAAGACTGACCAGGCTCCCTCAGCATGTCCTTGTAAGACAGATGCTCCAGTCTTCCAAACATCTGGCTTGCCCTCTGCTGAATCCAACCCCATGGCACACTTCTCTTAGGTTTCTTTGCAGAGAGTGAATAGACTGGAAAGAGACTTTCTTTTAGAAATGCACACATATTTGCACCAGACAGCATAGAGATATGACTCCAGCCTATGAACCACATGAGCAGACTGTAATGGAAACTGCCTGCTGAAGAATTAAATTCATTCTCTCTCCATGCTTTTTTGCATTACTCAAAGCTTTAAAGAGTATGCTCCTTGTTTTTATATTCAGTGACTATTCAGTTCTTGGTTTTTTCCCCCACAAAAGTCCAACAATAAAATCCTGCAATGCTTTCACCTTTACAGTACATTAGGAGGATAATGGGGCTGCTGTCGAGCAAGGAAGACTAAAGAATACATAATTATCATGAGCCTATAGATAAGAAGATAGCTTCACTAAGAAGAGAAGGTGCTAAATATCTCCTAAACTGTTAAGTAGCATTTAGAGTACAAATAAGCAGTACAAGCAGTCCTTTTTTCCTCTATCCATAACTGGAACTCCAGAAGGAGTTCAGAGAGAAAGAAGAGATGTGCTAGGTTTCAGCAATTTTCAAAGCACTTTATAAGCATGGCAAATTAGGCATATGATAACATGATGATTATTCTGAAATCACTGGGAAAACCTCTTTCCTATGAAGTGAATACAGTGATTCAGCAATGAGAACTGCAAAACAGCCTCAACATCCTGAGTCTTTTCAGAGACTGACATATTCTTCTCTTTGTATTCAACTTCTTCCACAAAATCTATGCAGCAAAGAGAAAATGTTAGGGTTTGGGGATATTTGGTTTTTGTACTCTAAGGTGTTGCTTGTAATGCGTTTTGTCATTGTGTGTGTATAACATCTACTTTCTTATCCACAAAATATATTTACACTCTGGTTTATTTTATAATTTCAGCTGTTTAAAACTGTAGAGCCATTTTTTTTGTCCAAAGTATTCTTTCCCATCTAGCAGACTCTGGAGTTAAGGTGGCATATTTCTTCCAGAAAGGTGTAAAATCATGCACTTGAATTCAGAACAATGGAGAAACCACTGCTTTTCAGTGATATTTTGGGGCATGTTGCAGTGGCCTCCATTACTTACAATCTTCTTTATTTCCTGTCTGTATATACATAGAATTTGGCTTCTTATGCCTACTTCAAGGAACTTTTTAGTGAAGTACAATGACCTCACTTGCTATTTGCTTGGTTTTATTTCAAATTAAAGCCAAAGTGTGCTTTCTCTAACAATTTTAAAAGTTCTTTCTCCCATTTCTTCAAACTTTCAAGAACTTTTTAAAAGCGTCTTTTCTTTGGTCACTGGAACTTAATACAGTGCTCCAGTACCTGTCTCATCAGTGGTTTCAACACAACAATAATATTGCTCTTCTCCTCTTGCACACAATGTTTCTGCTTCCAGCAGTACTTTAGGAAACAGCTGTGCTTTGGTGTTACGAAGCAGAGCAACGCAGACTCCCCAGACAGGTGCAAAAGAGAACTCCTTTATTGCAAAAACCAGGCTTTTTTTAGCAGTTAGGATTTTACCAGTTACATACCTTTAAAATACAATAAACATAACTCAACCAACCGTCATACGACACTACGTGAACATGCGATGGTTATGTAACTTGGTTTTCCTACCTCTAATTTGGTGGAGTTATTCCCAGAGTCCTTTTCTACTTAATCAAAGTAACAGAAGTGAGCTATGATTTTACAAGGGTAACAAGGTCTTCATTTTTGTAAAGTTGTACCTATCTGCAATACTCTGGAAGCTCTGTGATGCAGCAAAATAAGCAGCTTTAGCCTGCAGAGGCAGTTTTTCTTTTGGAGATACGCCCTCTTTTTCATTAGTATATCATATTTTGTGCCATGTTCAAATGGTTTTAGACCCAGCTCACTCGTTGAGTCAGGTCACCTTTTATTACTGCCCAATATTTGCCATTATGGTGTTGTGCTTATATATTTTCTTGTTAGATAACAATATGAATTATGAGAGAAAATGTAAACCTCTTTAGGCATTGCAGTGGTCATATTCTTCTGAGTCTACTTTTGATCCATGCAGAGACTGTTAAAAATACTCCTTTCAGAGAATTATGCCCAAGTGTCAAACTGTCAGTTAGCTAGTTCTTAAGCCATTTGACATGTACTATATTGTTATGGTATATGCCTGATTTTCTAAAAAGAAATCTGAGGAGTTCATGTCATCACAGTTTCTTTGTACAACAAACTGGTAGCTCTCTTGAAGACTGTAGTCAGACTTGTCCATCTAAGCCTGTTTTTCATAAAGCCACATTGATTGATGCTATTTACTTTCCTGTTTCTTAATTAAGAGAATCCAATGCCATATTTTTCATTACTTTTATTTGGATTGAAGTCTGTTTAACATCTTATTTACAGAACAATTCTCAATTATGCCTTTTTGCTAACAAATGATGATTTTCTTCATATTTTTCCTCATGTTTTTCTCTCTTAGTCAGGGTTTGTTCTTATTTCAGCTTTTGTAATTTCCCTTTTCAATCCCCAGATGTAGATATTAATAAGAGTTCAGTTCTTTATACATCAGGAACCTGATGAACGTAATCTGGTCGTGATCTCTGATTCCTCATCACCCACCAGCATGATGTTGAGATGTTAATTCATCTTCACCAGTTGTTAGGAAGTCCAAGTTAGGGTTACTGCTTTTTATATACAATACATTTTTAATTTTAAAGAATTGTCGTCATGTTTTAGAAACTCTGATTGACTTATTGATTGATTGTGATTGTTTTGTTGTGGGGTTTTTTTTCACTACTTAACTATAAAAATTTATCTCATAATTTGTCACCTCTTCCATCTGTCCCCTCCCCACTTCATATGTTAAATGCAAATATATCTGACAAAAGCATCATGCCCTGACTGGTTAGCTTTTAATAGACTCCTACCCAGGTTTTTATAATGAGCAAATAATCCACGTTTTACAGAAATTAAAGGTATAAGGAAATTTTCACTGAAATTGACAACTTTCTGAAGCATTTTACCATTTATGTTGCATCCTCTGATGTAATTCAGCACTTCCTGATGTTTGACTGGGATTTAGGTTCCAGTATCCCTTGACTATGGATTTAGTTATGTGTTTCTCTAATAAACAGCATAGCTGTAATGAAGGGTACTACTATTTAAATATTAAGCTTCCACAGTGAATTTTTCCCAAGTCCAAGTACATTGCTTACCTTTTGCTTGTCATTATTAGTTGTGTTACACTGCATTGTTGTGTAAAACACTTTGCAACCTTTACACTGCACCAAAGAGCAGGGATCGAGATTCCATAAACTGAAAGGAAGAAGCTCCCTAACTGATTTGAAACCATAGCAACTTCAGCAGCTTCAGAAAAAACCCACACCAATGAGTACAGTACAATTCATATGGCAGTTGCAGTAAGTGGTTGACCTTTGCAGAGAATTAAAGGAAGGATCCTGAGTGAGATATGGACCATCCGGGTGAGGAGTATTTAGGAGGTCCAGATTGAGAGCAGGAAACTTGGCGGACATCACTGGGTAACTGATCCAATACCAGGGTAGGTGGCCAGAAGGTAAGAAGCTGGAACCAGGATGGGAAAAGGGCTAAAAAAAATATATATTTTTAGATGGCAAGAGTTGAATAGAGGATATTTGAGAAAATTTATTTTAATATTATAGTCAAGAACAATGAGAGTTGGAAAATAATGAGAGACATGCTTGGTGGAGAAGTAGACAGGTGAAGTGAGATTATTCATGCGAGGGGAGAGTAATAATTGCTGATTTTAGAGCACTCTTCTGCAATGCAGGGAAAAGAAAGAGGCTGAAGCAGTCCCACAAATAGCTATGAACAGTCAGAAAAGCAGAGATGAGAAAGTGAGGAACAAAGCAAATTATGAAGGTCAGTCATAAGCAAAGTCTTCCTGACAGAGCAAAATATCAATTAGAGATTACTTTGGAGGCCTGTGGAGAGAGGGATTGAGGTGATATTGTCAATCTGGACAGAAAAAGAGGAGAATAAGGGAAGAGAATAAATTAATTTTTACAATGTGAATTCCTCATGGCAGAAATCTGTCTATTTTATTTTTCTGCAAAACATCATGCATATTTGTGACTCTGAATCAATCATGTTCTGTGGACAGTAAGCCTTTAGTTGCAAATATAGTCCAAAAAGGAGGGATGATGAAACAAATTGAATGGGACAGTGGGGTAGGAAAAACTTATTTGGGACTATAGCTGAAGGCGTAACAGCAAATGCAAATAACCTGAAAGGGCTTGGCAAAAAAAAAAAAAAAAATTAGGAGAAGAAAGAAAAACAATAAGAATGTATGGAAAGCAGCAAGTAATTAAAATGATATCTCTGTGACGCAATGCTAGAGTGCAGTATTCTCAAGCTGGACAATTAACAGAGCTCCCTAACCACATCTCTGACTTCTGCCTAGGAAGGAGACTGGAAACAGAAAGTGATGGAAATACAAAGAAGGTTGCGTGACAAACAAGAAAATTAGCAGCTATGTCAAGTGGGTGTAGTAGATCAAGATCTCGGAGTTTTTAATTTAATACCAGTCTGAGCCACAATACAGCAGCCATCAGGCATCCAGCATCTGTTACGGCACAAAAATATGATTTATGTAGCAAGTGCTTCCTCAAGTCATTACTTCATTACTAGGTTGGGTTGTAACCAAAAGATCAAATAGTTTCAGACTTTGAAGGGTCAATTCCAATGTGCTATGCAAAACAACATGCCATCTTCCACCGGCCAAGCACCTAATGTGTCTCAGTGCTAGCTGTGTGATGGATCATTTGTGTTAGACTGTACAGACAGGTCAGGGAGAATCCACCTGCCTGGATTGAAAAGCTAGAATCATCTGCTTTGTGTTCAGCCAGTGCCACAAACATTTTCCTATATCCAGGGAATGATTTCATAGCCATGAAATTATATGAAAAGCAGCAGTTCTTAATATTCTGCCAGCAAAGTGAATACTACAGGTGCAGCTCCATAGGTGACTCTGAATTATCACTGTTGCATGATCACTGTGCTTTTTCTTGCTGAGATCCATTCCTCAATATAATATCTGTGTTATCAGCGAGAACAATACTGCACTGGGAAGTGTTCGCATGGGGAATAATTTTCCCATGGGATAATTTTCAGTTAATACTGGAAAGAAGGTATCTACTCACTGTATGTTACTGGGCTTTTCTTATCCTCCAACATGCTGGAAATGTACTGTTGTTACTTTTAAGCTGAAAAATTATAACTAAACTGATTGCTCCTTAACCTGAAGTTGTTCTGTATCAGAAAAGGGAGTCATATAACCTTTTAATGGCTATGTGACCAAGTCAACTTACCACAACTATGCCTACATATTATCTCTATAATTCCTATTGTTTGAATTGTCAGAACCATGGGGTATATTCTGGGACAAAAGAGAAAGAAGTCACAGATGCCCATCTGGGACAGCTTCCTTTCTGTCCTTTTTATATCAGCAGCAAGGACTGATGAGGCAGGGACCGGGCCTACCATAATTCTCATTTAGAACACACCAAAGAATGTTATATATGTGGTATACTAAAGTAATTTCAGTCACATGCAAAAAGACAACTTCCATAAGTTCAATTGGGCAGACTGCTGTGACAGTAAAGCACCATTCCAGCTGAAAAGTGAATCATTTTGTGAATCTAAGGATACAGAAATTGCCATATTGCATTGGTTCAGGAATCCATCTACTATAATGTCCAGTCTCAAGCATTGACCTCCTTCAGAAAATGATGTTTGACAGTAATCTCACTGATAAATTTTTCATGCAAGAGCTGGCTGCCGGATAAGGCCCTAAACACAGAATGTACAAATGGATGAAGCTGTGTAAATGGATGTAATGGAGAAAAGTAGTGGAGTTGCTCAAGGATGTCTTGTCGTCATAAGTGGACAGGCTTTACTTCAAGATGTATCTTTATCAGTGAATTCTTTGTGCTCCTGATGTACAACAGCCCGGAACATTCCATAATGGAGGAATGCTGCAGAGGCAGAATCAGGAATAGGTTTCATAGCAGAACCAGTTGCCCAGTTGAGGGTATAGAGAAGAGACCAAGAAGGAAAAATCACAGTAACCAGTAAGTCCTGTAAACAGAAAGAACACAAGCAAGACAAAAATAAACATCTGAGATACACAAGTCTGTTGCTCCAATATGCAGACAGCAATATCAGATCCTGCAGATAGCCCCTAGGCTAATGTTTAAGCAAAAGCATCATAGTAGAAGCTTTGCAGTAATTTGCAACATCTTTTTAAACTGTTTCACAGGCTGTCACTTTCTCCCCAGCACCAGCTGACACAGGAGTGGGCAGTTCTTTTCATTAAGTTTGGAAAAGTGAGCTTTCCATTTAATCCACTGGCTGTACCAAGAAGAACAAAATATTAAAAAGCAAGATGAAACAATTGTTTCATGAAGGTTTGATGCCTGCCATTCACTCTAGAGTAGCAGCAGCAGGGTAAATGAGTTCATTGTTTGGATAACACATGACATATGCAATACAGTGAATACTAAAACATAAGGCTAGAAAACTCATCCTGTAGCCTCCCAGAGTAATTTTTAATGCTCCACTTTGTCCTGATTATAGAGCAACTATTAATAATTCTTCTTTTTAATTATGAAAACATTTTATTTCACTTTCTCTTGCTATGGCCTGTCTATTATTGTTCTGATAGCTTGCATGTGTGGCTATCATTCTGATCAACAGGTACATGCTGTACAGGAATCTGTGTGCCAACAATATCTAGTTGGAGAGCACCCTTAATTAAAAGTTTTATACTGAATAAGGTCAGTTCTGAAAAGAACAAGCCAAACCTAAACAATATTAAAGGTTTTGTAAACTGTTGCATTAAAACTTGCTACTTTTTGCTAATGTTCAATCAAGTGGTTTTCTTCTCTTACTGAATATGCTAAGGAGTTTATATTTACATAATTGTGATAATTATAATAACAGATATATTTCAGAGGTTTGCATTCAGAGTACACTCAAAGCAAGTAATTGTTGCAAGAGATTATTTTTCTTACTCCTCTCCCCATCCCTGCCCAAAATTATATAACTTAGCCCTTCACCAGAAGATAAAATTTGTTGAAGTTAAATACAAGATAATAAGATATAAAACTCTAAACTATAATCAAATGATAAAACATTCTAAATTAAATTAACATGAAAATTTTTAGAAATCACCCCAGGTAACTTAAAGAATATGTTCTTAAAGCACAGTACTGGAAAAAAAAAACCAGGAATAAAAGGAGGATGATTTAACCAAAGGAAAAGGAATTTTTATATAATGTGTTGAGAATGAAGTTTGGCTTCAGTAGAGAAAAAGGGTTCTTTTTTCTTCATAATTGGAGTCTTTAGGGATCCATCCAGAATGTTGCTTAACATCCATAATTTAGAAGTAGTCTATTTAAACTCAGTGGAGATGTGGGGGGTTTGTATGTTCTTATATCCAGGACATGTGCTTAATAACTTTACCGATAACCTTAGTAAATTAGAGACAGAGTAGCCAAATTTGTACTTGGCAATGTGGATTGAATAGCTGATGTCCTGAGAAAACACAGGTCTTAACTCTTGAGGCATTAAGTATGGGGCTGGAATCAAGAACAGTCTTTTTTTCCCCAACATTAGAAACTTCCATCTGAAGTTAGAGAGAAATATCCTCAGCTGAACTTGGCTTTATGTAAGTGTCCATGCACATTTAGCTGGTTTTCTAACTGTCTTCTATGGGTCTCCATCAGTGGCTTAAGCACTCAGCCTTAAACGTCTAAATGCTCAGTTTAAATACTTGTTGACTGTTGCAGAGGCAGTGCCCAGGCAAAATTAAGTTCACCTCATTTTTGTTGAATTGGAAGCAAGTAATCTTTTATTTGCTTAGTATGAGAGAGGATGCTTGTTAGGCAAGGATACTGGGGTCACCTTCTTTGGGCTTGCCTTGACCACAGCATGAATACTGCCTTTGAAATAAGGCATCAGCAGACCTGCTGTGCGATTGTTTTAATCCACTTTGTGTAATGGTCTGGGTAAACTGAGGCAATTCTTCCTCTCAAAGGTAAACATAAATCTCATTAATTAGCCAGTGTGTCTGTGTGTGAGAAAAGCATTCTTTTCTAATGTGTCAGCAAATGACATCTCACTGCAGAATGTTCGAAGTGTTAAAACTGAATGCTTTTACTCCCATTTGCTGTATTTCTTAAGCCAGTAAGAGGGCAAGACTCTGTTTTAGTGAGTGAACCTTGTACTTCAGATTGTTGCTGACCTTGCTGTGCTATGACCCTGCCAGGAGGGACAAGTTGCAGTAGGAATGACTGACAGATGGATAATGTTTGAGATTTCAGTACTCTGCTGGGTGACATCATGGGAGGACTCGGGCCTGAAAACCATTCTGCTTGCTGAGATTAAACAGCAAGAGCAGTGCAGTGGGCTTGATCCTACAAAAAGTAGCTTACTGCAGCAGTGGGGAGAACAGATCTGAAGGGGAGAAGAGAACATGAGGGTGTACAAATCCTGAGGAAGTTTAGCTACAGTGACAATGCACTGACTGGCAGGCTTTAGGCTGTTGAATCCAAAAGTATTTGGAAAGCCTCTCACTTTCTGCACACTATTGAGTTTAGGTAACTCCTGTGTCAAAGATGAGTAGTTGTTTATTTGTCTAGGGGAGAGATCTAAGGACAACAGCAGGCAATTTTCCAATCAACAACTGTATGTTAGGAGTGGTATTTGTTGAATTCTGAAAAGGAATTCTGGAAATTAAAAAAAAAATTCTTAAAATCTCAGTTAGCACATCAGGTGAAAATGACATTGTTTTTTGGAGAGGTTGGCTGTACCACTTCATGGGAGAAACTATTCTGCTAGTACATAAGTGAACTGCCGAACTTGCAAACATTTTTTTCCTATGAATGGGCTACAGGACATTTTTACTGACAGGTTATTATGACTGCTTTAATGCACATATGACCCACTGTCTAAAGGACAGTTAAAATTATAAACTGTTCAGAAGTTTACTGACATTTTTGGCAACACTGTCACAGGAGTAAACATTTAATTTGATCCTCATTTCTTAAAATAGCAGTATTGCTACTACTGCAAAAGTGCAAAGCTTCCTGTTGGAGAAATCTATTTCAGGTCTCTGCACATTAGTCCTTCAGCCTTGCTTATGTGCATTTGTGACAAATGAAAGTAGTCATATTAATTCTCCATTTAGTGTGAAAATGAAAGCAACAAATTCATACAATGCACAACTTTCTGATTAAAGTTCTTATAAAGTCCTACATCCCAATTCTAAGAAATCATATCTGTCCAGGATCTTTCTTTAAATGATTTTTTAATGTAGTTGTCTGCCCCAGCTATTCATGATACATGTGAGGCAAAAAGAATAATCTTGTAACAGGGGAACCTTATAAGTTCTTACAGTCCTTTCTCAGGCAAAATTCCCTCAGTTAATAAGAATTATGCTCAAGTGATATTTGAATCATCTGGCTCACAGTTTGAGTATTTAGAGACCTTTGAATTCAGTGCTAAAAATTATATTAGAATGCAATTTAGCGATTCAGTCTTCTGCCCTGTTGTTCACTTCCTCACATTCTGCTTGTTCTCTCACACATAGGTAGTAGTCACTTAATGACAGAAAGAAATCTTAGGGGCAGCAATAAGTTGAAGTGGGAATACCCCTTGTGATCTTTTAATTTTTATATGCTGATTTTTGCTCTGAAGCGGGTGGAAGAACTCTGAATTCACCAGTTGTTGGTTGTATGTACAGAGTTTTTCCAAAGTCAATTTTAGAACAAATCTATTAAATACCTAATTTTCAGGGACAATATTGCTCTCAGGGATCACTTTGCTAGGTTTGCCTAACTCTGGCGTCTTTTGATGCCATCCCAGGGTGACTTTATGATGCTTGTACCCCCAGTCGTCTGTTCTGTTTATGCTGGATATTAGGTTCTTCACCTTTAAGACTGGTTCCGAGAGTGAAGAGGGGGAGAAGAAGAGCGGAGTTTGTTATCAGAAACTGCGCTCGCTCCCCTGCATCCTGCTCCTGGACTGTGTTGTCTGCAGCACGGACAGATGGCGGGAGAGAGCTCTCCTTTGCTTTTAGTTAGTTTTTTTATGGCTAGCTGAGGCAGAGAAGTCCCCGGACTGTGGGTTTTCTTTTTCTTGCAACTGATTGGCCCTGCTTTGGACTGAACACCCAGAAAAACACCAGGAGCTCACACCTGTGGCCCAATGGGCCTGGCCCATTGGGCGGGCTGTGGCATTTCCAGCTTGGGAGGGACTGATAAGAGACTGAGCGAGCCGAGCTACACCCCACGACAAGGACTTTCTGAATTTGCTATCTCTTCAGAACAGCGAGAGGTTTTATTGTTTAATGTTATTCATTTTTTATGCTTGTGAATACTTCGTTAAATAAACAGGATTTTTTTCCAGTTTTCTCCAAGGAAATCTTTTCCCGAACCAGTAGGGGGAGGGGCTACTTGAATCTGCTTTCTAGAGGGACCCCTTTGGAAGTTTCCTCCCAAATTTGCCCTAAACCAGAA
Source organism: Irena cyanogastra (assembly GCA_013397155.1). Taxonomy (NCBI): domain Eukaryota; kingdom Metazoa; phylum Chordata; class Aves; order Passeriformes; family Irenidae; genus Irena; species Irena cyanogastra. The sequence continues at coordinate 76,233 of VWZV01004331.1, read as the reverse complement.
CAGATGCCAAACTAATAATACCTCTATATTGCTTATTGGTCATAGCACAGGTTTATTTTAATGGCTGTCACTAGATTGTTCCATTCTGTCTCGCAAAGTCCATGCTTGTTGGTTCCTTGATTCTTTAGAAAATCCAGTTTTGGATTTATTTGCAGAATTCATGGTGCAGAGTTTTAGGATTGTCTTGAGGACCCCTAAAGTACAGCCAAAGAAGGAAGAGAAGTACTGAAAAAGATACATCATCGTGATCAGAACACATATGTCATTTCATGCTGTTTTGCCATAAACCTGGAGTTCATCATAGGAGATTAGAGGGAGACATAGAGGTAGTATCATGGCCAAGTAATGACTGGAGAGAGCTGTAAGATTGCTGGAGTGGGAGGTTAATGTAAATTTCATTAAGAAAATGTCAACCTTAAGCAATTTAATACAGTTCAGTTCAGTCAATATATTAAGATTCAAAACCTCAAAAAATTCTGAAAGCAGAAATCCACATCATGGTTGAGATATGAAGCAGAATTGGGGATGAGATGGGATGGCATATGCAGATGGGGAGGAAGGGTACCCAACCACTTAGGAAACAGGCTTGGCATAAGACTCTGATGACAGGGAAAAGTGATGGTATTTTGTATTACATGGATCTGTGAACTGTAGAATTGACACAGAGCTAAGCAGAAGAATGAATTCAGTCAGAGAAATGTTGTTCATGTCACAATAGCAAAGCTATTATCATGATCATAATACTGCAGAAAACAGTAAAAGAAAGAACTTGGAGGTGAGAGGACAAATTTCTGTGAGGATAAGTTGGTTTAGAAATGGGTTTAAGTTACATGAACATCGGTATTAAAAATAACATGTAAGAAGCAGGCAGGCAAGGAAGGCTGTAGTAGAAATGCCATTAGGGTCTGATTAAAGCAATAGTGAGAAGAAAGTTTTTCTAATATCCTATATAAGGATAGTGCAGCTTACTACTGTTTTCTCCTTCAATATATAATTATACAACAACTGACAGACCAAGAACCATGGAGGAGTCCTCAAGCAGATGAGAATAAAATTTAGTTCATTGTCTCTTTGTAAAAGTGAAACATTTAATAAGATGGAAAAGAGAATAGATTTTTTTATTACAAATTCAGCTCAGTGGACAGCTTTCAAACTGTTGTTGCCAAAATTGAGAGGAGTTAACTGCTTTTCACTTACATGGTTCAGTTTCATGCAATGAGAATTGTAAAGGTGCTGTCTGGTGGTCACCAGAAAATGCACACAGGGATTCCTGAGGAACCACACAATGAAAGGAAACAGAGGGGGGAAAATATAAACAAAAGAAAATTTAAAAGGTGATTTTTTGTGAAAGGAAGGAGCAAAAGAGCAAGTTCAGTGTATGAAGAAAGAAGCAAGTGAAAGTGCCATAGGTGAACTAACTGACCTTCGGTAGGTGTGAAGGGTCACATAGCATCTTGTCTTTTTCACAAAATATGTAGCATTTGTTATTGTGTTCTGTGCAATTAACAAATATTCCTCAGCTCACTGAGGGGAGCAATGCACTTATGGAGCTGAAACCTTGTGTTTCACCACACCTGGAAGCAGTGCTTGACAATCTGTGTTGCTTCCAAACTATTGAGTAGAGCAGCTGCCTGTGTGATATCCACAGGGATCTAACCATGCTCCCTGCTTGTGCCTGAGAGATAAAGGACTCACTGCCTCCTCAGTTTCTGTATTAGATGTAGCAAAAAAAAGAAAAGAAATTGTATAATTTCTAAGAGCTGTGGGTAGTAAAGGATGTTACTTCTCAGGTGAAAGCATGGCAGTTTGGTAACAATTTGCTATGAATTAGTATTTATTGGATGAAGTAAAGTGTGTTTATGGTGACACTTCTCAGCACACTATCAGGATTCTGTTGTACTGTTTAGCTAAATGTCATTTATTAATATTTCAGTGAACAAGGACCTATGCAAAACCCAGCTGGTTTAATATAATCGGTCATTTTACATAATAAACACAGGCTCTCCTAGACACAGCCCAACTCTGTTTTACAACTACTTTTATGTGCGTACTGGTACTGATCTTTTAGTTCTGCTTCCTGCATTAGTGATGTAGAGTACTCCATATTTTAAACTGATACACTGCAGCATGCATGCAGAAGAATGTCCACATTGCAATATGGCTAGACAAGCAATGTACAGTCAAACATGGTGCGCTAAGAAAAATTATTTTAATGACAAGCCTTCTATTCAAATTCTAATTATTGCCATTCTCATCTGACTTCGAACTTCAAAAGTCAAATTTTGTTGCTGCTGGAACTTGGAGTGAAAAAATATCCTGAAGGATAACTTAGCTTTGTATAAGAATGTTTTTTCTCTTTATTTCTCTCCACTATCCTTTTATCTTGTTGAAATCTCCTCTAATTTTATCAAAACTGAGTTATTCTGGCTAACATTTTGAAAGCACATCATGTTTTGCATGTCCTGAAAACTCAGACAGGTCAAAAAATACCAGAAGTTCCTAAAATTGATCTGTTTCAAACATCACCATTGGCTTTTGAATATCACAGAAGAGCCAGGTGCTCTCAGGGTTTAGATTAACTAATTACTTTCAACTTATAAACCTCTTGTGCTGTTTTAAATAATTATGTGATTCCCTACTCTGTGAGCTGAATTCTGTACACTTAAAATTTGTATTATTCTCTGTCTGTGGCTGGAAGCAAACTAGCTTGTGTTCTTGCAGTGGCCAGATGTGGAAATAGCTCTCCCAAGTTGCAGATGGAAAGTACACAAAGCATTTTGAAACCCTTTATTTTGTTTTAAGCTATCATTTATTTTTATCTGCTCTTCACAGTTAAAACTGATCTTTTTCGTGAAACATTTTGAATTCCCTGTCTGAGATGCCATTCGCGCAGATAGTTTCATGGAAGTCACCACATTTGCTTGTGCAGGGAAATTACGCTTGTGTGAAATGTTACTCTATGCCAATTTAGTGCAGAATTTCAGGATGTTTTTGCCCAAGAGTGATTATAAATATTTTAAAAGGTCATTTTTCTAGATAAAAGGAGATATTGTGTCAATCAGTTAACATGTTTAAACCACCCTGCTCAGCAATGTGTTTAATGAAAACTAATTTAGTAAATCCTCTCATTCTGTCACCAAATGGTTCCTGATTCTGTTCCTATAAACACAGTTCTCATAGGGATAGTCTTTAGAGGAGGTTTAATTATTTGTGTAATTGACCCTGAGATCCCTTTGTGAAAAGCACTGAATAAACACGAGTATTGTCTTTATCTAAATTCAGAAGAGGATAATTCCGCCTAAACTTACCTTTGACACAAAATGATTTTGTTTGAGGAAGCATGCTTTGGGTGGCATCCCATTTCAAGCCAGCTGAAACTTTAAAGCGTAGGTGTAATTTAACTTCAATTAATTTAGATGTTTAATTTTTAAAGGGAATTATTTGCTCTGTTTTTACCTGAATCAGGCATATATATATAATTTTCACAGTAAACTGATGGATAATTTCAGTATTAACATTATTCCAGTGGTGTATAGCTAGTAATTATTACAAAAGTGTGGTGGTGGGGTTTTCATAAATTATTTCAAAATATTCTATCATGTTGATTTTTTAACATTTCCATATGAGTTGCAGATATTTAAATATGATTCAATTACATCATTGTGTAGGCTTTGGAGTTACTATGATTTAGTTACACTTTTGTTCATTCAGACATTTATACTGCATGTATGTTTTCAAATCATTCTCACTGTAGCAGAAATTTTCCAACTACTCTGTGTGAGAAAGCAATCTTTAAAATTGTGCTCAGTCTGTAGTACTTAAGAAAGAGAAGAATTACACGAAGAGGAACCTCAAAGATGAAGGCCAGGCTTGAAGCACTGTTTCATTAATACTGGATGGCAGGAAGGGACCCAAGTCCTAGATAATGAGGAAGGAGGTGCAATTTTTTTAAAGCTATCTGGCGACAGGGAAAACAAAAATGACATTCAGCTGACGAATGAGTGGAGTTTGACCTAGCCTTTTGACCCTTGACAATCAATCTTACCTGCAACTTCATAAAGAATTATAGCTGTGCCACTCACATTTGACTGAATCTTTACTTTCTTTCCTTCCTTCCTTCCTTCCTTCCTCCCTTCCTTCCTTCCTCTCTTCCTCCCTTCCTTCCTCCCTTCCTTCCTTCCTCCCTTTCTTCGAGTACATATTCTGAGCCTGTGCACCTTCCTCCTCCAGCGTTCTGTGTGCTGTGCAGTGTCCCTGGCACAGAGACTTGTCAAACAGCTGGTAGTGGTACCTAATGCTCCATGGGGCTATTCTGGAATGTCAGTCAAGTTGGTCACTGGACTGTGCAAGGCAGAACAGATTGGGTCTGTCTGAGAATACTTAGCAGGCTCCTCATGTCATCTTATGTTGTGTAGAAAAGAAAATAATTAAATTGTTAAATATTAGCTGGCTTTGCTTAATAAGACTGACAACAAAATAAAGATGATATTTGATCCTATGTAGGAGCTATGAAAAAGGCAGGAAGAAACTAGGAGTTTTGGACTTGTTACAGTATTTCATTTTGGTTTGGTTTGGTTTTGACTGTTTTATTTATTTTATTGCTGTGTACTCTACTAGGAATTTGCATACCTTCCTTATTGGAAAGGACAGGAAGTCTAGACAGTGGATGACTGTTGTGTTAACTATTAAGGGTGGCAAAGCAAGTGCTAAGCAGCATTAGTGGCACAACTGAAGCAAAGAGAAAGTCATATCCAAAAGACATAGAACTCTTAGAACTATGTAAGTAAAGGCTGCATTTTCCTCATTGTTTCAGAAATGCAAATTCCATTACACTGTCGTCATTGCTCTGTGAAACCTAAAGAAGAATTTGGTCTTGCTGTCCTCGTCAACTGTGTTGATTTGTATATTTTTATTTGCAGCATTTTTGTTTTGAGACACTAAAGGTAAGGCTACTCAGCAAGGACATCTGTAATGTAATCCACCAGCTGCAAGAGGTAACCATTGGAGGTTTTTAACTTCTAAGGGTAAGAGGAGGTCTGTGGGAAAAAAAAGGCATCTATGAGGGTTTGGTTTTTGGTACTTTTTTTTTCTCCAGTGCCAGTGATTTCTGTGGAGATACTAGAAGAAAATAATGGTTTATCTTTTTTTTTAAGTTGCATACTGTAAAATTTTAAAGGCACATCCTTGGTACACACTTATATTACTGAGCACTCAAAGCTGTAGGCAGCTGACGCACAAGCCTTGCATTTTTTTTTTATGGTGTGAATGCATTTTTGCCCTGTCATGTAATGACAAAAGAACTGCCCTGATTTGTCTTGTGCCTTTTTAGTCTGGGAAGAAAATGATGCAAAATATAGGCAGGACAAGTCACAGGCCTGCCTTTCTCTGGATTTTTCATGATCATGTGGCTGTAGCCAGCTGGGCTGGATGTTGCCTCAGGTGCCTTTGTATATTTTGCTCTTCAAAAGTAAGTGCTAAGAAGAGTAGTTGTCTTCTCCTATTTTGAGCTCCAATAAGGAGAGCTTTTGCATACATAGCCTATGTAGTCTTCGTGTTTGAAGAGTATTTCCAAAACACCTTTGTGGCTGCTCTCTCTTTGACTTTTTGACACTTGCCATGTGTTCTCTTACGACAAAATGGCTGAATATTGCCAGCACAGGCTTTATAATGCATGAAAGTCTTTCTGGCATGTATTAATGTCATACCTATATGTGAACATCGTAAAATCTACTGAGATTTCTTGGTTTTTTACTATGATTACTTGTACTGTATTCAGGAACCAAGCAAATCTTAGCATTGCTGGTCCTGAGAGCCTGAAAAATATTTTAAAAGGGTTTAGGAAGAGGGAAAGAAGGGACTGTTTCACAAAAGAGGGAGAGGAGTCTCCATTTCCCATTCGTCCTTCTGTAATTTGAGAGGCATCACTGGTGTATGAAGAAAGGAGGCTCACACAATGGCTCAAATTTCATAAGCATCATAAAAGTCTAGGCACAAAGCAGCTCAGTCTTATTAGCAGAGGAAGTGAGGTCAGTAGTCTTCAGCTTCTTAACAAGATGATAGAATTTATGAAGCATCACAGCAGCAGGATGTGGTTGCCTGCAGACTATTCACATAACAAGCCCACTGGGGTCCTATAGTTATCGCCCTTGAATTTGTTTTCTTTTCTTTATTTTCTTTTGTCATCCTCCTGTTTCTCTAGCCTAGCTTCCTGCACTGGAGGAATCACTTTGTTATCTTTGATGCCTTGTTGGTGATATTTTCTTTTGGATTTTTTTTATGGTCATTATCATTAGCTAGTTCCATTGGTGTGTCTCTGATTATAGAGGTGCTCACAGAAGTGTGCAATGAATTCTAAGTATTAATCTTCCAGAAAATCTGGGACTGGTGTTCAGTCTGAGGTATCCTTTCAATCCAGTGTGAGATAAGTGCCTAAAATGTGCCTAAGCTGAGAGTTCATCTTAAAAGACATCCTGCTTGTTATAGATCTCAAAAAGTTCTATGAGCTGCTGGGAATAAAAGCATTACTCAGACATTATCAAAAAGTAAGAAAAAACAATGGGTACTTTTAAATCATTTAAATCTCTCATTAACATCATGTAGGTGGTAGCTCTACAATAATGTTTTCCATAGGGAAATAAAGTTTTGTGTAGCTTTGACCCCCTTATTTTTGAGGATATTACCACTCATTGCTGTACTTCACTAATTTAGCTTCCTGTGGTGAGGGAAGTGAAGTTTATTATCCCTCTTTTTCTTTTATAGAACAGGAAAGTGAGGCAGTGAGATTAACTGCTGTGCCCAAGGTGGTGCAGCTCTGATAGGTTCAGAAATACGGTGGATTCCCAGGTGCTGATTTTCATGAATAAGACTGTCAGTCCTAAGTCCCTGTTTCAGATCTGACTTGTTCTGTCATAGAGGATGTTTTTAATTTTTTTTTTTCCTAATTAGGAAAGCTGTGCTTTCTATCATGGAAGCACAGCATCCAGATGGGAATAGTATGTGTCAGAACAGCATATTTAATTATTTATAACTGCTTTCTTTGTTTGGTGGTTTGATTGCTATTTATTTTATTTTTCTGCCCAAAGGTTTGATCACTTAAACAGCCTGGAATCAAACATATGGCAGTGGTTACAAATTATGAAAGCGGTTTCTCATTAAAATGTTCTATGGGAAAATTAAAGTTGCAGATCAGTACGTAAGCCAATGGCATTCTTCTGAATTTTAGCAGGAGAGATCTGCTCTGTGGCATGTGCTCTGCATTCATACCCATGCTGGCACAAGATGCAGATGATGCCTTGCATATTTTCCCTGTGGTCTTCTCAGGGCTGTTGACAGGGAGAACACTGAGTCCTCTCAGTCAAGTGAGATGCAAGTCTGCAAGACACCCATTAGACAGTACACAACATAAACCCACTCCCAACTGCAGCTGAAAAAAGTGATAGAATCATGCAGACTAATCTAAAGCTTATCTATTTTGCAGATATATTGTGATCAAGTCTGAAAATAATTGTGACATCAGTTAAACCAGCAAAGTTCCTGCCTGAAGCTATTTTGCATGAAGTCAGATGTCATTTCACTGTGAGAAATGATTAGGAGGTGCTAGAATTAATCTATTTAAGAATCCTGCCACTTTAAATAAAAATAAAAAAAAAAATTTAAAAAAAAAAAAAAGGAAGGAAATTACTTCTGGTTTTGTCTGTACTGGTCTGTGGACCAATGTTGATTCACAGTTATCAGAGGTCTTGTGTCCTTGGCTTCCACTCTTAATTTGCCAGTGTAAAACTTTAAAATAGAGGATGCTTTCCTGGCATTGTCTTCTTCATGACTTGAAAATCCATGTGATCCATAATCTAAATACATAAAACGGTCACCAGTGAATGCTGCAAACCTCTTAATGAAATATTTTGCACTGGATGACTGCTTAGAGAAGACTAGCCTTCACTTATGGGTGTTATCTTTTTAGTTATTTCCTGGTACAGTTCTCAAAAGCTCTAACGATTGAGTAGCTATTGGCAAAATCCATCCCTATACTTTTCTGAAAAAGTAAAGGCAGGAATTTACACAACTTTGCAAAGATTTTTGTCACAATCACATGTATAATATTATTTTCTGACAACAATGTTTAGCCAGATTTTCATTTGCTTTAGTTTCCTGTTCAAAGGTGAGGATTGCTGGAGTACCATCAAAATTCCATAAGCTATAAAGAAGTAAATGTGTCTAAAGCTGGTAGAGAAGAGAAGCTGTTGGGGCCTTATGTGCACAAAGAGAAGGTTCTGCATGAGAAGAACAGTGGTTGAACCACTGGAGATGATGGCCATAGAATTGCCATAGACTATAGAAGGCTGAAGGACCTTTGTAGAGCTGATCTTTCCAGGCAGACTTTAGACAAACATGAGTCCAAAACTGGCCATATTTTTTGAAGACTGTGGGAGAGTGGAGAGAAAAGGAGTAGTGTTGTGGTCATGTGATATTGGACCTGGCTCTGCCTCAAGGATGGAGATGAAAGAATAGTTTGCCCCCATGCTCCCTGGCACTTGGATGGAAAATCAAAGGGACCCATATTCATTTCATCTTCGTTGAAAACACACTGTAGAATAAACATTCATAGTTGGCAAATGGAAAAGTTTCAAATTGATGATGGAAGAAACATTCATTTCCAAGCTTCTGAGCGAGCTATTAAAATCAACAGAGTAAAGACAAAATCCCTGGCACTGAAAATGAAAGGAACAGTCTTTGTATCTACTTAGTTAAAACTTGGCAAAACAAATCTAAAGTAGTGGTTTCAGATTTCCATGTGCACTAACTGTGCCAACTTTTGTTCTCAGGGTTGCTGTGACAGAAAGTTATCTCGCTTGCTCAGTGCTTTTTCCACTAACTTTTAAAATTAGAAGTTAATTTAAGCAAAAAGCTAGATCTTGTATTGGCACTGACATGTATTTCTTTGTTTTGTACTGTTGAATGGTCCAGGCTTTTCATTAAAATACACTTTTTTGAAACAAGCTCATCTCCATTTAATTAGCATTGGAGTTAGTGCAGTAAATATAGTAGCAATGTTTTAGTACAGTAAATATAGTAGTGATGGTTACTACACTAATGGTGTAGTACTTCTACCTACACTAGTCAGTGGGCTTTTGCAAGGGGATGAGAAATCCACTAATTTCAAAAACAAGGGAATTTGTGAACAGCAAATTCTCTCCTGTTGCCCTCCACCCCCAAACATCATTATCTGTGGCTGTACATTAGCAATCAATTTCACATTATGATCAGTATTTTTATTATCATCAAAATTTTCTTAATTCTCTACAGTTTAAGGTAGGTTTTGCATTCTTTTATGAAAAGGTGAAATATAACAGAAGAAAATTTTAAAAAAAATTGTAGCTGTTTGGAAGCTTCACACAACCCAGATACATCACTGCCAGTATGTATTTATAGGGTGAATAAAATATGGATGTAAGGATACATTCTCTTATGAATTTTCTGTATTTTTGGAGCAAATTCTGGAGGACTCTTCTATAATTCTTAAAAGGATGCTATTAGTAGCAGATGTATTTAATATGTGTAACAGCCTTAATGCATCAGTCATGTTTTGTAATATCATTGAGATTTGGTATAGTTAACGCAGCTGATGAGACACAAACTCTTATTTTAAATATTTAATTATTCTGAATATTAAAATTAGGGCAATGTTGCCATAAGGAAGGCAAAGACTAGCTTTTTTGGAGAATCACAGATTAGCAACTAAATTCAGCTTTTCTTCCACTAGCTGGTCTGCAAAAACAAGTATTTTCATTGACAAGGGTGAAAAAGTGTTAGTTACTGTATCAAAAGGGTGCCAATATTCTGTTCAGACTGAATTTACAGACGTTATGTTCAGACTTTATGTACATAGTGAATAATTTTTTAATATATTTTTTGCCAATCTAAAATTCTTCTTTACATTCTTTTGATTTTGTTCTCCTTCTAAAACTGGGGACTCCAGCTCCCTGTAAATAAATACATTATTTAAGTGGAAGTTCTTTTATTAAATGTCTGTGTGTTCCTTTCAAATTAAAAATAATTAACCTTGAAGAAGTAACTTAAGAGCCAAAGTAAGATCTAGAAAGAGTTTGAAGGACTGCTATTAACTGCTGCTTTTCAGTGTTCAAAAATGTACAAATTACCAAACAGCGTGGGGTTTTCTGTGTGCTTTTGGAAACCATTAAGTGTACAGTGCATTGACTGGGCAGTGCAATGCAGTTGCTTTTCTCGACTCCCCAGTCCTTCTCTTCAGCTGCGCATGGGTGTCGTCCTAACAGAAGTGTGACTGAATTCACAGCCTGTGAATGAGGATTGACTATAAAATCTTCTCCCTAAGTCTCCCACCCAAATTCTTTACTGATGGGCAGTAGAATATGTAGCAGTATGTGGATAACCAGGTTATTTATTCCGTCGGTGAGCAGGAAATTAGGTAGATGGGAGCACATAAGCACCCAAAGAGCTACTAATTCACTGTTGCTGCACAAAGGTGATAGATGCCAAGCACAGCCAAACTAGGAGTAGCATCTGAAGCAGCAAGATGTTTGGTGCTTCAGATGCTACTCTGACGAGCTGATGAACTGTAGAGACCGGAAAGAAATCTCATATGCAGACACTCTTATTTTACTGCAAACCAAAACAGAGCAGTCAGTCCATCTGTGCCAAATACCAACTGCACAGTCTAGAACCATTGTAAACCCTATTGTTTAACTTAGTTTTGAATCTCTCCGCAAGTAAAATAAACTATAAAAAGGGATATAGGCAGATTGCCTCAAACTGGTCTGTAGTCAGCTTAAATATCACAAAAAAAACCCCAAACAAACCAGCTACAAATTCTATGGTAGGTTTTGAAATGCATGTAACTAAATGCAGTGTTCTTAATTATGCACGTCGTATACTAAAAATCATGGAAGATTTTTAGAGACAGCAAAATAGAGCTACCATGAGTCAACAGTAGGCGAACAGCAGGTACCTTGCTGGTGGTACATGCATTCAGGAATAGTTTGTAGTATGACAGATTACCAAATTAAAGTTCACCTCCCACTCTTCTATAATTTCTGGTATGGAGGTAGTTGCATAGTCTAGAGAAACACTGATCCCTCATGTAATGAAAGAACACGTCTATCTTCTGCACTCGTAGTGATGTTACAGCACCCAGCACAGCACCTCCTCACCACCAACTTGTGCTCGAGATTGTTTCTGGACCATAGCCATTAAAGCAATGCCCCTTGTGACTCAGACAAAGCTTTTTAGTCCATTTTTATTCTTCTGTGCCTGGTGAAGAATACCACATTCAACATGGTACTGCATTTGTGTCCCAGCTATTGATGAGTGGCATTCAGTCCTTACACAGGGGCTGGGAGCATTGCAGCCATGTGTTTTGCTTGGCTTTGTGTTCTCCCCCACCTTTTTTACCCTGTTACTGCAATTTTTAATTTTTCATATCTTGGTAAAAGCAGACATTCAAGGCCATATTGAGAAAAACAGGGCCTGTTAACAAGGTTGAAGCTCAAGTTACTGCTCCAGCAGAGAATTTGTGTGCAGCAAGGTAGAACTGTCATTTTTGCACCTGGTTCTTGTACTTGCTGTTGTAGTTTTGTTGATTGTAAAGAAAAGAAGTGGGCTGCATTGCATTTTTCCCTTTCTCCTTATAGTGTATATGTTGCTGTTTTCTGAGTCATTCCATGGCCTCTTCTCACTGCTGTTCAGCTTACTTCTTTGGCTAGAATTCATACACAAAGAACAGAATTTACAGGTGCTTGACTCTTAGACCTCTTAATAGAAAACAGTTTCAAGTCTTTTTCTTTCAGAAAAGACTAGAAGTGAAAATTGATAGAAACATGGTTACAATGAGCATCTGAGACGTGAAAGCAAACACTCATACCAAGTCACCTGCTGGATACTGTAGCCTGTATTTCTTCTCTAGGTTGGGGCTGGGAGAATGTGACATTATCCTATGCCATTCCCAGGACACTTTCACAAACTCAGCATAAAGACCAACCTTTAAACCACAAACATTTTGATCCACTATTTGACTGCATTATTTAAAAAGCCCCTTGCAAACACACACATGTACAAAATACCCAGTACATTTCACTTACAATAATTTCACTTTAGTTAAGGAAACATCACTCACTTCAAGGACTCCTTGAAGAGACTTCTTGTAACTCCCAATCTTCGAAGAATTGTTGCTGAAGCTACAACTGGATAAATATTTCTTTGTCCCAAGAGCCATTTACCATAAACAATTATAGAAGATGGAATTGGAGATCTTTTATCTGAAAGAATGCAAAATCACTCTGAAGCCACCAAGCAGTTCAACAAGCTCCTCTTGATGAGACTTTGCCCCAAAGCCTCACATAGGCACACTGTCAGGAGAAATGACAGGATACCTGGTGGACTGGCAACCTGTGACTCTCTGAACTGTAGAACAGGATTCTGCCCAACCTCTTCCAAGGTTTCTGGGGCTGTATGTTGTTGCACTGCTTTTTCTACAAGTACTGCTACTTTGAGTATGTCGAACACTTAGTCTGCTTAAGTGCCATTGAAATTATGGTTCCTAGCAATGTTAGAGCATCTGAAAGAGTAAAGGAAAGCAAAAATAAGCTGCGCTTCCTCACATTAAAGGTTGTCTGTGCAAAGAATGCCCAGATTTTGTCTTATGTCCATTATAAATCATGGCCATTGTTCTCTGAGTCAGCAGGCCATTGTTTCAAAGTTAATTTCTTTGTGCCATTCATCCATTCCCTGTCATATCCCTTCAGCTGTGAAATCTTACATTGGGTTCTGTTGGCCTTTAAATTATAATCTTTTCACTGTCAATTAGTTTCTTGCTAAGGAGTCCTGAAGAATTTTTCCCATGAATTGGGGTATTGTCTTAAATTCTGGTCCACAGGAACATCGTTATGGGCTCAGTATACTCTGGAAATCCACTCTGTAGGAATACCATGCCACTTAAATTGATTTTTTCTATTCTGTTCTTAGACAATCTGGGACTGGTTCTGCACTCTGTAATTAGAAAACTGCTTTTATGTGGCATAAGGACTTAATCGGAAGATCCTACCCGCAATCTGTGAGTCATGTTTTCACAAAAAAAAAAAAAGGCAGATAAAATTTAGAAATTTAGCATATCTAGATTACTTATTTGACACACAGACTGTGGCATTCAAACACTTACGGTGTTGTCATACTATGCTTAATTGCTTGTTTTTGAATGAGAATCCCAAGACTAGTCATCCTGATTGATCCCCTGTGTCTTGATAATACCCTGACTCCAGTTAACATTTCAACCATTTGTACAATATGAGACCTAAGGTCCCATTTGAACTGAGAAAGCAAATGGCTTATTAAAGTCTAATTTCTCCAGCTTGTTCTTGCCTTTGGGCATTTTAAATAGGTTAATGCAACTTTTACAATACACTCAGGGAACTTTACTCAAAGAGTATTGTCATAAACTAGAGGAAAATAGCCCCTAGATTATCTTAAAATGGGAATTATTCCAAATATACTTGTCCTGATACTTAGTCAAGCTACTTTTTCTTTTTTTTTTCTTTTTTTTTTTTTCTTTTATTTTCTTAAGATTTTAGTGGATTATTGTACATTTCAAAGTTTGGTAAGGAAAAAAAATGTCAGATTTACTTAATGCAGTGGATCATTTTTCAGAGAAGCTCCAGCATTCATCAAAATGTAGAGACACCACAGGCACCATATAAATTATGATGGTTTTCTTCTTAATACTTCCTTTTTATTGCCTACATTCTTTAAAGTGAATTTAGTGCTCATGAACAATGCTGGATATAACAACACCAGAAAGTGAAGCCCTCTGTTTATCTGCAGAATTGGTGCAGAGGACTGTCGGCAATGCAAGTTTCTCTCCACAGCCCCATCTGTGTTTTGCAGCTGTAACCTTGAGAGATCACCTTTAGGAACAAGGAGATGGCTTGATCCATGTACTCTTTCCATTCTTAGCCTCTTTACTGAAAGTGCAAATAAAGATGTCAATTGATGCCACTCAAGACCATAGTTTTTTTTATCTTCTTCATCAGATGTTGTGAGACCATCAATTTATTACCTTGACTGTGTGGCAAACTTCTTCCAATGCAGGCAGGCTCTCTGTGGATATCTCTGTATGAATAAGAATTCTATACATTTAATACATCTTCTGTATGGTAGAAAACATGCAAAAGCACCATTAAAGTGCAATGACTTTTGTTCCCTATATTGACCTAGGCTGAATTTGAGCCAGTGATTTAGAAATAATGTGCTCTGTATCCCATTACTAATCTCTTCAGCCACAAGTCCAACCCTTCAGGGATTTTTTTTCACGAAGAGGATGCTAACATATTTAAAAGAACTCACATTTTACTCTCAAAAAGAGAATCTGAGCATATGGAGAAACACGGGTATTTGGCTAACTTACTCCTCATTACCCAGGAGGGAGAGAATGTAAATGCAGGCTTGCATTAGATTGTTCAGTGTGTGTATTCAATCTTTAGAAATCTGTTTCAAAGAAAAGAAAGGCATAAACCTCATTAGAAGAGAAACAACAGGGTGGAAAAAAAAGCGAGCCATGTCAGTTCAAACTCAAGCCCAGATGCTTAAGTTAGTTACACTTTTCAGTTTAAGGCAATGCAAATCCATTCTCCATTACTGAGGAAGTGGAAAAAGGCATTAAGCCCTTGAAATGGCAGGAGTCAAATTCTGTGCTCAGCCAAATAGGAAAAGGTTTAATGTATGATTTTCTTCTTTTTAGTCCATTGTACATTGTATCAAGACACTGAAGAACAACTATGCAATTACATAAATAGGAGGAGAGAAGCTAGAGTAGCACAATTTTTTGTAAGCTAAAATTGTTTCTTATTCCTCCTACCCCTCCTTCCTCTTTACAAAGAAACAAACATGCACAAAATATTAACAAAATAAATCAGACTTTATATGAAGGTTATCCACAAGAGCACATTCTAGATACAATTTGAATTCCTGAATATTAATTTGATCTTCTGCCAAGCACTGTAGAGGTCTTAAGAATCTGAGTTTATATTGTGAAGTAAAAGCGAAAAAGGAGTCCTAATTTTAAATTGTTTTCATTATATAAACATTTGTGAGCACACTTATGTTCCTTGCTTTTTAGAGAATCATGATTAAACTTCAAAATGTATGTTTTAACCTAAAGTAAAACCAGGGATATTCCCTTACTTATGTCACAATATGTTAGCCAGAGGCAGCAGACAATTGCTACTATTTTCCATTAATCAGGCTTGGGAAATGAAGACAGAGCCTCTTCAGTTTGCCCACTGCAACAAAGCTTCAGTCATCTCCCTGTCACGGATGTCATCAGACTGCTTCTTTCAGCATGGTTGCCTCAGAGGTGAATTTTCCCTATTGTAACACTCTATTTGGCAGAAGGGCATTTTCATTTCGTTTCAGTTTCCTGTGTAGGTAACCAGCAGAGGAATAGAATATGAAATGACACATTTTGTGTGAATATTGTAAATGCATGGCAACACTATGCCTAAGGTATCCCCCAAAGAAAGTCAAGGAGGAGTATGTACCTTAGGTCATAACTTTCTCTAATCTACAAAGTAGCCTGATATCTGTGACAAGTATTGCAGTAGATGACCTAGGAGATCAGAAAGTTTGCTTTCACTGCCTCTTGACCATTGATTTCCACCACTTAACTCCATACCTCTTATTCTAATGGAAATGCTTTGATACTATGAGTAAGTGTAATTTGCTTAAAGTAGGATCATAAACCGTGGGGTGATCTCACAGGGAAAGTCTGCCACAACACTACAGCAAGCAAGAAGTTTGTTGAACCACAGGTTTTAAAAACCCCCACACCATTGTTTCTTCATAGATATTAGTTATATTTACCATCTTCTTGGATACCTGGTATGTATTCAACATGTGTTTTTTTAGGGAGAGTTGAAATGTCATGCAGCTTCTGTGGATTTTTGCCACAGATTTTTATAGCTTGCATACATTTTTAGTTGTGTCTCTCTTTTAAAAGTGATGTACTTTATGTTGAACTTTTTAACCATAAAAAGAACTTTCTGCAATTCTTTGCAAGCCTTTTTAATTCTTGAATGCAATTGTGAAAGTAGCACTTTTCACTAAAATCTGTCAAAGTTTTACCCAGCTGTTAGGCAGTAAGTCATAAAAAAGATTCCTGTGAGGTAGGCAGTGCATGTTATCTTTTATACATGCAGACATAGCACTGTTGTACCACCTGAAATTCCATCAGGCTCCAAGCTCTGCAGAAAGTGACAAATGCTAGACAGGTATACTATTTATAATGGATGAGCTATGCAAGCAAGCTCTGGGAGTTGGATTGGATTTGATTGCAAACAATAATATGACACAGCTCCTGCTGTGGATAGTACACACATTGTGAGAGGCAGTGCAATCTGGCAGCATGAACACCAGACTACAGGCATGATCCAGAGCCCTAAATCCACCTTCACAATACACCTACTGTGTGGCTTTCAGAACACCTTTTCTGATCTAACAGTCCTTCCAATTCCTTATATGTTTGTTTAGCAATAGCATGTTAAACAATCATACCTCTCTAAGGCACTTCAATGCAATTTATAGCTCTGCATGATGGTGGGCTTCAGAGAAGCTTTTTAAAGGAATGACATGAAAACACAAGAAGTTATTTGAATAATTTTGTCAGTTGCTGGCAATAAACTTGGAAACTTTTCCATGGAGTAATTAATCAGATTATCCCTCAGGGAATATCTTCTACCCCAGCAAGAATGTTTTCATTTCCAGTACAAAAGTGAATGGTAGAATATCAATCTTCCTGCAATTCTCCAACATTCAAATATTGAGCAATACAGAAAGCAAAACTTTTCTAGTCCTAGATGAGAAGGTTTTGTCTCCTCCTGTCCAATTGTGCACATACACAATAAAACCGTCCCTCATTCCTCTCCACGAGCCATGTGGATTAGAAGTTATGCTTCTGTGGAATGTCATTTAATTCATTTCTGTATTGGAGTCTGTGGATGCAGCAAGGGTCAGTTTGAAGTCTTGGTTCTGGTTATCAGTGGTTCATCCGGTCTGCTAAGCTATCATATGTGAAGAACTGGCCTGCACAATAGCAAGAGCTGGTCTAGATTTCTTTTTTCTTCGTGGGATTTGTAAGGGTCTTTATTCCTCTATATACATACCTACAGATAGAATTGGTGAATGGTTTTCCTTGCCATCTGAGATGACTCATGCTATGAATCATTAATTAATCTATGCAGTTGCTTTCTTGTATGCACACCTTTTTTGTTTTCACATGCCTTCGATTATATTTCCACTCACTACCTTGTTGGCTTTGGGGCATTTAGATACAAATTCTGATTGAGAAATTGATGGCAGTGTTCCCTTACTTCTCCAGGGTGATTTCTTTTGCCTGAGATACCATGTATTTTTTTAATCTGGTGCTCACTCTGCTTTGTGTTGAAACACAAAATTTCTCTGAGTAACTTTTTTGATAGTAATATATTGGTGTTATCAGCCCTCCTTTGTATTATTAGGATTCTTTGTGGAAGTCACATGCACATGGCTCTAATTCTTGTTAAAGCATATTTCTAGTCTGATTCCTGCATCTGTTGAAAGAAAATTTAGAGCACCTATGAGCATGGGAATGGAGAGCCAACAACTTTTCGTAAGTCTTATACTTTTCCTTCTTACAGCCTTTTCTGGCTTACCCTTTCTGCCTCATCTTTCTCCATTTTCTTCTCTTTTTTCTTTTTCTTATTCCAGTTTATGGCTCATTGATTTCATAAGTCGCACCAAGACCTCAGGTTCAGCCTCTGGGCACAGACATCTAGAAAGCTGAAATAGGGATGTCAGCATGAAAAGCAAGGGGAGATGACTTGGCTTTATCTGCCAGCCCACAAATAACTTGGTCAACAGAATTTCTGGCAATGAAATCTGAGCGCCATTTTAAAAATAAAAAATTTAATTAATTCTCAATTTACTTTTGCTTCTCTAGACAGACATTAGAATACAGGGTGGTGCTGGCAAAGCAGTATACAGAGTGAAAAATATCATAATGACCTTGCAAGTTGTTTCTCTTGGGATCTTATAGCTAACTAATTCAACCCTTAATATACTGATGAACATCTCTATGGTTGGAGACTGAGGTGACTTATTCAGGGCATAATCTCAGAAACTATCAGTCTTCTGTGATGGTCTTGCTGCAGCTTAAAGCTGTTACTCCTTAGTGACATCCCTACGACACACTTCCTGTCTTCCTGAATTTAATGAATGTCTTAGTCAGTTTGAAAGTGTCTCTGGCAAATAAAGTTTGCCCTTTGTGCCAGCAGGTTGATGTGAGCCACGCACTTCCAAACATCATGTTTGAAGCATATGCTAGCAAAACACAACAGACCTTAACTATCAGGAGTAAGGGAGCAGTGCAAGTTACAAGAAGGAATTTATTGCTTTTAGATGTGAATTATAAGGAGCAGTTCTTATTTCAGAGACATACACATTTTATTAGGTATTTTTTGCTCCCTAGGCATCACACAAGAAATTTCACAGCTGAATGTTTTATTTCCTGATACCTACTGCATAATGACATGACAAAGTTCTTTTCAGAGTATCCTTTATTTTATGACTATGGCTTTCTCCTCCTTTAAATAGCAGCACTGGTTCATGTTATGAGTTCTTGCTGTACTTACAAGTACAGTGACAATCCATTCCTCTCTTCTACAGGCAGAGAATATTCCCATTGGCTTCACTGGTAAGCTTGTCTGAGCAAAGAATCTTGGTCAGCTCTGAGCCCCATCCTGTGGGCAGACCTCTAGCCCTTTCAAAGGTTTGCTTTCATTGCCTCCAGGGAAGTCGGGACCTTTACCACAGAATTACACAGGCAGAACCACAGGCTATTATTGATGGGAACAATTTCCTCCCACATCCTGAAGTCTAGGGCCAGCTGTCCTCTAAGCAGTGTGCCTCTCAAAGTAACTGAACCAGAATTTTATCTAGAATACTTTTAACGCAGTAGGTATTAGAAACTTGTGTAACTCCCTTCCCTCTCTTCAATTCACAGCTACCTCATCCCTGAACTCCCAGCTTCAACAGCTTCAGCATCTTCAGCAGCTCCAGCATCAACAGCAGCAGCAGCATCAAAGCCAGCAGCAGCAGCAAGCTCAACAGGCACAGACTCCACAGCCAAACCAGCAGACTCAGCAATCACAGCCACAGCCATCAGCACCACCACAGCAGAACCAAACACAGTCCCAGAGCCAGAGCCAACCATCTGCAGCCTCACAGTCCTCCAGCTCCCCTCAGAAATCCAGCCAGTCACCAGGACATGGCCTTCCATCTCCTCTTACTTCACCAAATCCATTACAGGTAGGACGCTACATACAAATCCCTAAAGGTCTAAAAACATCATGTGCATTTTCTCTCACTGCAAGGGGAAACCAAGCAAAGGCTATGCCTTCTGACCACACAGATTGAGAAATTCCACCTTGTATTACTCAATCCTTATAGACATTCAGCTTAGAACAGCTAAAGGGCCTGATGAACCAGAAAAACATACCTAATGATGGTTCTAGGATGCTGCTTCCTGAGAAGTAAATGTCTTTAGCTTTCAAAGTTCGTGTCGTAAGACCCATAGAAAACTCTTTAATTTTTTTCCACAAATTCATCATGTGACGTTCACAAAAGGCCTTTGCCCAGCAGTCACCCTTTATGATAACTTAAGAGGATAACAATATTAGCGGTTCATTAGAAGATGATCCTGACTGTCAGCTTCTGCTGATGGACGTGTGCAAGGGGTGGATGCATTGCCTCTCCTCTTGAAATCACAATCCTAATTTATATCCTGCTAATAATCAAATACTTCTGCTAAGGTTCTTAGTATAGATTCCAAAGCTGAGGATGCCAGTTAATGCCATTCATAGATGCTCTCTCCAATGACATGGTTATTTTTTAATCGATCAACAGCTACCACATCCATAATGATGCTCAGCTCTGCACGTCTTAGAAGTCCTGGGCAGAAAGACAGTAGCTCTTCTCCAGTGGTCCTGTGTTCTCAGAGCTGGGTGTTCTTGCACTACATGTGTCGTGCTACATTCACATTGTGCAAGAACAGCATTGACTGTACCCATAGTAGTGTGATTCTGAGCACCAGAGTAGTCTGGGAAGTGAGTGGAGTATTATTCACTAAGTGGTGAAACTGCACTTAGAAACCAGAGAAATCTCTATCAACTTTAGTCTTTAAATTTTGAGACACCGCTTAAAATATTTTATCCACACTGATGGATTTGGATCCATTTCCTGCAGAAATAAAACTGCATTAGCTTAATAATTAAACAATCCTTTTTTAGACAATTAGGGGAATTGGTTTACAGGAAGCTTTTCTTGCATGTGGGCAGTTAAACCTGCATTAATCTGAGCTTCAACTAAATTGCATCAAATCTGATTTTTTAAAACGGTTTAGATAATAGATTTAAAAGTCTGCAAGAGATGTGTCCTTGCTTGCTGAACTTTTTCTTAGAGTAGAGAATAATGTTTCTGAAGCTTCTTCTCTGTATTGTCTTGAGGACTACATATGCATCACTTAATGCCCAATCTATCATGTTAGTGAGTGCTTTGGGGCTTTTTTGTATGCAGATTATTGACATTCCAAGACACAGATATTTCCAGGGGAGCTTCTGGTACATTTTATTGTCTTGGTACAGCTGTAATATATGCACACTAACTGTACACCCAATATTTTGCTAAAAGTGCCTGCTAAATATTGTGTTTCAAAAGTCATTAAGTTCTACAAACAAAGCAAATGCACACATAAATTAGAGTTGGAGTAGGGAAGAAGTTGGATTATCTCAGACAACATACCTCGAGAGGGTTGTACTAACACTGAATCTGAGGTGTTAACTCTTATAGAGCCTTTGGTCCCAATGTAAATCTCAGACGAATGTTAGTATTTTCAGTCTCATCTGTGATCTACAGGTGCTTTCAACTGTTAGCTTCCCTGGGTCACCTCTCATTTTCAGAAGTACAATAAAAGTAAGTAAAAAGCTTTCCTGTTACTTGCCAATGACAATACTTCTACATAGATACCATGGCATATCTCTCTCTTTAACATCCTTATGCTCACAACTACCCATCTGAGGGCTGTCTGGATGTGGCAGACAACGGAACTGAAAGAAGGGAACCAAGTATTCTGAGGTGTTTTTAGTTCAAATACTATCCTTTGAACGTTTTAGGAATTGGAATTAAACTTAATGAAATACACCAGTGTGAGAGGTCTGGCATTTCCCCTGGGCTGAGCTCAGCCAGCTCTGCCAAGCCAGTTGCATGTCTGGTTCACTTTCAGAGCAGTAATGAAGGAATTAGAAGTCATTAGGTGTTAGTTCTGGTTCAGCATTAAAAACTTGCTAATAAATTGTTGGATAAGTAGTTTTAATGATCTTTTGTCTCTGATCCTCACCATTTACATAGCCATGAAATCCCAAAGTTTGTTCACAGATACAAATATGCTGTGTACTGACAATCACAAGAGAAGCCAGAATTGAACACACTACTTCAGCCCTCACCTTAAGCAATGTGTGTAGGGTCATTACTTTGATGTTCTAGCCATCTCTACAGCATTTCTACAGCTAGTGTAATACTGCCCAAGCTTCCCTAGAAGTAATTAAAACTTGAAGCATGCTCTGTCATATTACCTGGAATTCTGAGACACTTTTATATGCAAACAAATGACACTCAGAGGAATTTCCAGAGGAACTGATGTTTTATTTTGTATATGGTTGTTTGGGTGCTTTTCTAAATCAGAGCAGTGGTAACATATCCTCCATGAAATTTGTCTTTCCATTCTCAATCCTGCAGAGAAAGGCTGCTTTGGCCTTGTACATCCATCTTGAGGATTGGATTTGAAATTATTTTCTTTCACACAGGTAGTTTAAAAAATAATAAAAACAAAAGGAAGGAGCAGATGTTTGGCAGCAGTTCCTCATAATACCTGCTTAGAATGTGGATTTTTTAATGTTCAATACTCCAACTTAAAAATCAACCTAAAACAAAAGTCAGAGGTATTATGTCCTCTAGGGTAATATTCTTTATGAGCTAGAGTGAAATGGATTTTGTTTGAAGAATATTAAGGGAATAAAGAACAACTAAGTTAAAGTTTGACAGCTAAAATTTCATTTCTGAATACTTGACTTTTTTCATGTGGGGTTTATCCTCTTACATTATTCAGGATCTGTCTAAAAGATATTAGTTTAAAAATATGCAACCTCAAAAAATTGTCACCAAAAGTCAGTAATTCAGGAGGATGATTGTGTTTGTTTCAAAAAACTGAAGGATAACAGCAATTACATCTCAAAATGTACAGATACTGTCATGTCCTTCAGAAGGTAAATTAAATGAAAGTGACTTGCTTAGGTATACCTGGGTGAGGTACTTTGCTAGCTGATCAGAAATTAATAATGCCGGTGCAGTGTACACAGTGTTAGTGTAACAGCTAAAAGTCTGCCAAGAATTATTCTTGTCAGATTATTTTGTAATACTCTGCTCTAATTTTATCACTATTTTTTATATGATTTGGTGGGTTGGGTTGTAGTTACAAAACTACTTTTTATGGGGTCTTTTAATGATTGTGTAGAAAGACGTAGAAGCTCCCTTTAGGTTCCAGGATATGAATTTTTTGCTAACATTAATGAAGATGCTCCAGATTTACATGGGTAAAAGCCAAGCACTGCAGAACCAGAGTCATTGTTGATTTGCAAGAGATGACAACCAGAGAATAATTTTTAAAAGCTGAGCTCTCTTTCAATAAGTGGTGGGTTAGGCAGATGACAGAAGACTTCTAACCCTCCTTTCTAAAATGGTGAAATTCCTCATAAGGATAATCATAGTGTGATGCTTATTTTCAATGTGTCAATCAATTGAGACAAAGAAATCCAGAGGTAAAAGACAACCCATCGCACATTGTAAGTTGAGGACTTCAAAACCTTTACTTCTGGGAACTTATACTTCTCCAAATATGCTTATCCTGTGAATGTTTAGTGTTATTACATGCAAAACACATGGATGGTCAGCATGTTGCAACTTCAAAGGATAGTTACCACATCTTACAGAGTTTCCATGCAATTAAAATTTTTGAGTCATAAGAACTTGATTATATGCAGTATAAAATCAGATGAGCATAGTACTAAGTAGCTAGATATTCTGCTTGACTACCAGAATAAGGCACTTTCTACCAGCAAAATATATTTAGGTGGCTCCAAAAAAATGGTTAGCTTCTGGTGCTGACTCTCACTGTATATTTTAGAGATATGGATAAGATGAATGTACACATAGCCAGACCTGCAAAGAGAGTGCTACACTATAGGAATAGACGAATTCTCAATGATTTCTACTGTTCTGTTTGTGTGTGAATAGGAACAGACAAACAGGAAATCCCCCAGAGATTTTCTTACAGTAAAATTATTCTGACCATTTTCAGAACTCTTTCCTGAAGAGTCTCTTTTGTCACAGAAGTCTACCTACAATAACTGCAGCGGTTGGAAGATGATGAGTGAGAAAAAATAACAATAAAAATAGGAAAGAAGGGAAGTGAGGAGATGACAACAGCACAAAAATCTTCCAAGTAATAGCAAACTTTAGGATACCAAAACCAGAACCTCCTTCAGATTAAATTTTCATACTAATCTTAAATAATGCATTTGGAAACTCCACACTTTTATAACAAAGGAACAAAGAAAAGCAGAAAGGCTGAAATACTCAGCTGCAAATGAGGGAGAATGTGTGCACAGACGTCTGAGGCTCCAGTAGTCGCACAAAACAAACTCCCCCTTCCCTTTCTGCCCACTCTCATTCACTGGTTAGCTTCTCATTAAGGCAAAATCAGCTTTGAAGAAAACTCCTCAGTGTTTTCTGAGACTTTGACATATTTACCTATCTTTAAGATACAGAAGCCACAACCAAGTCTCTGTCAGATTGATAAAGGCCAATTTTTCAATGATTGTGCTCATAGTCTGTCTTTATGATTGTGTTCGCATCCAAGTCTTGTTATATTTTTCTCATGTTTATTGAATCCTGAGATTAAGAAAATTTCATTCAGATTATGACACCAGTAATCCCACTGGTGAGTCTGGTGGGTTCATTTGTTTTGCTAAAATTATCTAACCTCTTCTGCATAAGATACTGTGCAATGTGTGACTGATTGAGTCTGTTCCCAAGTTGCTTAGTAATCAATTTGACAAAGAAATTCTTTATAAATGGTGAATAAATGCAGTGCTTTGGATCCATTTTCCAAAATCTCCTAATTTTTATCAATAGAGAGTGAGATAACCCACATCACAAAGTGATGAAGAAGACATTTATTTGAGAAGGTTCATGCCCATCACCTGGTGAGCGTGAGCCACTTGAAGTGCTCATCTTGGGTGGATCTCCAGGAGATACTGGCAAGGCTTAGGTCTCAGCTCTAAACTGATGGCATGGAAAGTCCCCTGCAGTCAGCTAAACTGAGTTAACCTTGGTGAGCTGTTGAAAATATTTTGCTTATTTCATCTGCTGTTCATTTAAAACGGCAATATTTGAATGCTTTGTTCTACTGACAGTTTTGGGTTTCTGTGTATTCCTATACTTTTGTAAAGATTTTTGTGGGTTGATAATGTGATTTCATGAGCAGAACAAGCAAGTACATGTGTAAAAATTTCCACTAGTGAGGAAGTCATGGTACTCATGTACCACACACACACGGTTGTTACCCACTGCAAATGCTGTTGTGATTCAGGCACTTTCCTTTGGTTTAGTGCTCTTCTTTTTGCCAGTGCAGTAGTTCTGTGAACCACACAGACATCACTGTTCACAAACTTTGAGGTTTGCTTAAGAAATTGTTGGGTTTGAGTTTCAGTGCCACCAGGGCCTCCTTTCTTCTTTTCCTCTTACCTCTTCTGGCACTTCCATGGCCATACTCATCCTTTCTGGATCTTCCACCAGCTGGGCTGCTTTGATATGACAACATGGAAGTTTATCCTGGCTGGACACTCAGGAGCCTCTGCACTATGCTGTACCCTGGCCCTGGTGCACAGTGCAGAGACATGCCAGCTGGTTTCCTGCTATGGCTAGCTTGTTTGAGGGCTGCTAGTATTCGTGTCTCCCTGGAGATTCATGGGTGTCTTTTCCACAGAAAAGCTAGTTTCAGTTGTGTGCAAGACACACGTCTGTGTCCATCCACACAGTGGGCAGAATTCCAGATCTTCTTCTCCTCAACAGTCTTCCTTCTCCCAGTAGTTCACTACTTTCTGCAGGTCTGGTCTGGTCTTTAAGGCATTGGGAGTTCCCCCTGTAATGCTGTTTAATACTGTTTAATAATGCATTCAAACAGAGGAGAGACATTTAAACAATCTCAAGCAGACTTTATAAGCATGTCTTCTCATTTCCTGAGGAAATCTTCACTCAGATGGAGCACTGGCCGTCTGGTCCATCCAAATATACTTTCCAGCTGTTGCTATTTCAGAAGCACAAGGAGAGCTGGTGTCTGACTCACATTTAAAACAAAGGAAATTAATCTTTGAGCAAAACAACTGGCATTATTAGCACCCAAGGGGCAGATGCTGAGGCTAATAATGAAAACCATTTGCTAGAGAATTCTCTGAAGGAGAGGAAAGTGGAGCTGTTTGCCCAGCAAACAGCTTGCTCTGGCTTCTGAAATGGGAGCATTTAATAAACTCCCCAAAGCAACTGAAGTATTTAATACATTGGAAAATAAATAAATAACATCCTCCCAGAACAAATTTGGGAAAGAATACATATCCCATAAGGTCTTCTATTTTCAAAGCCTCTCTAGGTAGACAGTAGGACCCTTGGGGATTTTAAGGACAGAAAAAGTTGGCACAGCCTCTCAGATACTCTTATAAATCAAGTTGATCTGTTCTGTTAGTGTTGATTTCTCTTAATTTATTTTTTCAGTCATATTTCCACAAATGCTTAAAGAAGGTAGAGAATATTCTAAAGCATTACTTTATTTCCCCCTATTTTTCATATCCTCCATCTCTTTGTATTAAAAATAATGCAAGTCATCACAGGTCTTGCAGGAAAATAATTTTTCTATGTGGAAGCAAGTGGACTGAGTGAACACTGAGAACCTAGTGGGCTTAGGTCTTATTGAATCTGAGGAGCAATATTTTGTAAGTGGTATAGCCCTGATGTTACATCATTAAGGCTCATTGTGCAAAAAAGCACCTAAAAGAGGTTGCTCAGCTCCTACATACTGCTAGGGAGGAAAAAAAAAGCACTCTAGACTGTGTTTTAAATTTTAAAATTAAGCCTTTTTTTGGCAGTATTGTTGAGATCTATCAGAGTGTCCACTTCTGGATACTGTTGGTGGTTTTAGCAAATGCAGATGTTTAAGAAGAGTAATACTTTTTCCTTTTTATTGGTAGCCAGAATGTTTTGAGAGAGCAACTAAGCACAGGCCTGGAGATTATGAAATTTGCTTAAGTGTTAATGGGTTGATTGCTGAGTTACAGTCTGCCGTCTTTACTGGAAATTGATTGACTAGTGCTGCAGGTCTTCACACTTGACGCTCGGATTTGACTCGAAAATTCTGCCAAGTCTTTTACTCTGAAATTTATCTTAATTAGATCTGAAAGACCTGCCACAGCAGAATAGTCACACCGATTAAAATGAAAAACAGCAGAAATTACTGATCAAATTAATCATAATGTCGGGTTACAGCTGTAGGTCTGATGTAATTTGCCACTCCAGTGAGTTACATCGGCCCAGGCAGAGGAAAGAGAGCTGGTTTTACGCTGATCCGTAACACCAGGCAGCTTCAGGCAGCCCATCAGGATGCTTGTTCCTTTCATTCTCTTGGCTTATTCTGACCTTAGAGGTGCAACTAGAAACAATTTAGGCAAAAGAAAAAATATCCTTTTATCGAAGGGGTTAGACTGGAAACATGAGCTTTCCAAATCCTTCTTGTTTCATTTTTTGCCCTTCTCCACTGACTTTCTACTTTTGTTTGAAATAATTAACAATTTTGTGAAAAAAGTAATTAACAATTATGTGAAAACTGGAAAACTAATAAGTCAGAGGTTACCATCTCGGACACAGTCAGAAAATGTGTCTTTCTAAGAGCTCCTTGTGGATTAAGACATGGGAAATTAGGATCCTTTAAACAAACAGGCATTTAGCAGTACATGTCCTTCTGTCATGGTTTGACACTGGCTAAACTCCAGGCGCCCACAAAAGCCACTCACTCATGGTCCCCTGCCACAGCTGGACAAAAGAGAAAAAAAATTCAGCAAAGGGTTCATGGGTGAAGTGAGGACTGGGAGAAAGCACTGTGTGGGCAAAGCAGGTTCAATTTAGAAGTATGAAGTGAATTTGTTACTAACAAAGTCAGAGATGGATAATGAGAACTAAAATAAGCCCTTAAAAACACCTTTTTCCCTCAGCCCCTCCCTCCTTCCCACCAACAGCACAGGGAGACAAGGGGTGAGGGTTTTGGTCGGTTCGTCACCCGAGGTTTTGTTCTGCTGCTCAGAGCAAGCAGTCCTTTCCCTGCTATACCATGGGGTCTCTTCCCATGGGAGACAGCTCTCCATGAACTTCTCCAATGTGGTTCCAATCTCACAAGCAGTAGTCCTGCCAAAACTGCTGCAACATGAGTCCCTCCCACAAGGAACAGTCCTCCCAAAACTGCTGCAGCGTGGGTCACTCTTCCACAGGGTGCAGTCTTCCAGGACAAGCTGCTCCAGCCTGGAAGCAGAGGCCCCCTCTCTCCACTATGTCTCCCACTAGATCCCAGCCTCCTCCAGCCATCTACCCACTCCAGCATGAGCACCTCCCTCATGGGGTGCGGGTGGATCTCTACATCTCCCGTGTACCCCCATGGGCTGCAGGGGCACAGCTGCTTCACCATGATCTTTACCACAGCCTGCAAAGGAATCTCAGCTCCAGTGCCTGAAGCACCTCCTGCCCCACCTTCTCCACTGACCTTGGTGTCTGCATGTTGTTTCCCTCACATATTCTCACCTCCTCCTCTTCTCTGGCTGGAAAAAAACCTGTGCCCTCACTTTGTTTTGATTTTCTTCCTAAATATGTAATCACAGAGGCATTACTATCCTCTCTCATTGGCCCAGCTTTGGCCAGCAGCATGTCCATCCTCAGAGCCATCAGGGATTGGCTCTGCTGTCAGGAATCGGCTCTGCCAGACATGGTGGAAGCTTTCAGCAACTTCTCACAGAAGTCACCTCCATGCTACCAAAGGCCAGGCCATGCAAAACACACACCGTCTTAGCAAGGAGGAAATCAATAATGTGACGTGTTAATTTGTAGATACAATGATCCTAAAATTTATTTTTAAATTTTGTACTTATCATATATTCTACCATGTATTACAACATTTTTCTTTTTAGTATACAAATTACAGTTGAATCCATGTTGATAGGTGATGGGTTGTGAGTCTTAAGGGGCCCCAGCATAACATTTTCATCTGGAAGGGAATTCTCCTTCTACAATTCTCCTAGTATTTGTTCCACCAGCAATGTTTGAAAGATTTTTAGGACAACTTGTTGTGTAGCACCACAGTAGGTTTTACTGCTGATCCAGGACAAAGTCAAGAAATAAAGAAGTTTGCCGCCAGCTGAGAAAGGAAATGAAGTAAAGGAAAGAGAGCAAGAAAGGATAGATGGGCCCTATGAGTCTCAGGGAAAAAAAGAAGTCGTACCTCTGAAATACAGACCATTTTTATTATGATACTGTAATATCTTAGACTACTCATGAATTTTCTTAGGTTTTTTTTTCCAACAATGATGCAATTCTATAAAGTTGGCTTCTGCCTTGCCCAAAATTTCCTTTTAATTTTCTATTTTAGGCTTGGTAAATTGAAATAACTAAGTATACCTTTTCTTTAAAATCAGCTTAATACATTTATAAAAAATATTATACTGAACTGCCTAAAAAATATTGGCTTAGCAAAAGAAATTGAAAATATTTTAATTCTTGGTGATGATTTGAAATCTGCTAGAATACGTAATCATTTTCAAATGCAAGGTTTTTTGCTGAGACATTTCAATATTCCATTTTTCATCTTCATTTTCATCAGAAATTGCATGATAAATTAGGATAATTTCAGATATTTTCCCACAGGACAGGAACTTGACTTATTTTGGATAGCTTAGACATGACCTAATATCCTGTTAGGATTCCAGTTGAAGAACCAAGTTATGTTATGTTTGTGAAAGAGACTAGAAGGTAAAGCTGAGTTTCCAGAAGACAAAAACTGACATATGGAAACAGCACCTCATGCTAGGATTCTCCTTTTACTGAAGGAATATTGATGGTGCATTCTGCTTCTTAGAGGAGATGACATTTTTTAAAGCAGCAATCATACCTCCAATGTCATTGTACAACTATTAAGAAATATTTACATGATTGTAAAAAGCATTGGGGAAGCACTCAGATTTGGGAGGATCCTAGTCTTTGAGCAAAAATACTGATGCTACAAAGAAAGCCCTAAAATATAGGCCCAGTCACATTACAGAAGGGTGCTCTTTGCTAGGGATGGCCAGTAAATTGGTATCAAAAGATGATTCTGAATTAATGTAAGTGATATAAAAATTGTTAGCTTTTAATACACTCATGATTTTCACCATAGTAACCCTGTAATTCTCTTTTCAGTCTTCTAGAGAGCTGAATCCAGCTGGTATGCTGTCTTTGTCTCTTACTGGTCTTGTCACAATTTGGGTATCCTTGTGGACTTGTGGCTCCTGCTGGAACAGGAAGAAAATGGTAGAGGGCTGATCTCCTCTGGCCTTTTTCCGGGAACCTGGGGACAGTGAGGGTGCTCCATGGGCCATGGGGCAGGTGATGAGGACTAGGGCTGTACTGGGATCAAGATCTAGGAAGAGGCAAGTAAGGTGAAGTCAGTCTCATCCCCAGGATTCATCTGAGCGTGCAGTTTCCATCAGTGTAGAATTCCTCAAGGACAGGGCCTGATCTTAGGGAAGAAAAGGAAAATGTTGGGAGGAGAAGAAGGGAGAAAAAGAAAAGTCTTTGTTACTCACAGTGCCTATTCTACGGGGAGAGAGGAAAAAAACAGTGTTGGCATTGTAAAAGACTGAAATTTTATCACTGATCACCATTCTGGAATAAGATGCTGTGTGCATTTCCATCCTACCTCTGTGTCTGCAACTTTTTACTTTATAACAAGACTTAACTCCACTACGAGGGGAGTAGGCAGAAGGTTTCTCACAGCACTCAAATGAGACAGGAACAAGCTCAACATGCTATTATGGAGGTTTCCTGCTCTTCTCCCTCCCCAACTCTATAGAAATGCAGCTGCCTTGTTTGGGTGTTTTCAGCTGTCCTCTGACTGAAACATGTTCTCCATGCAATCAAAATATGTCTGACAGAATTTTCAGTTCATGTAAAACAAATATAAAAATAAACAGATCTTGAGAAAACCAAGCCATTCTAAAAATCCTTGATGTTTTCCCCATAGACATTCAAAGAGTATGTCTAGGGGGAAATCACTGGCACTTCAAATGTAAAAGCAGGTATAGAGATAACATATGTCAGTCCTGTAGACCCAAACTTGGTATTCCATGTTCTCATGAGTAAAAATTGCAAGAAAAGAAAAGAATTCTTTTACTGCTGTATTAAATCTGCATATTTAGCTCTAATCTCATTATCAAATTATGCCTTTGCTTACTGAATTCGCTTTTGACAAATAATTTGCATCAGGAAGCAAAGTGGTATAGTAAATATGTTGCTGGAGTCAGGATCACGATACTGCAGTCCCAGGTCTGCCACTGTCTGGGATGTCACTTTGCCTTTCTGTTCCTTTGTTGATTCTCCCACCATTGTTTGATCACCACTTTATACTGAAAACCTTTACAGTCTCTGGTATAATGCAATGAGGCCTTGATCTTGCATTGGGCTTCTAAGTACTGCTGCAACACTGATACTACAAAAGCAAGGAATATTCAAAGGAGGAATCGCATAGCCCCCATCACTCTCTTGCTGAGTGGTGAGTTCAGAGTAGTATTGCTGTTCACTTCAGAGTACACAGAATTGGTATCCCTTTTTTTTTCAAGTACATTGAATATTTTGGAGTTTCTGTCAGCTGCTCAGTGTGCTGTCAAATGCACTAATGAAAGGTTTTCCTAAAGTTAATTTTCCTACTCGTAATACAATACCCAAATTTGCTTTAACACTTGAAAAAATCCATCCATACTAAAGAGAATCAGTTGCTTAATCCTAAAATTAAAGGTTATTGCGTGCAAGAGAAAATAATTACATGCTCAAAGTATGGAAAAAAGAAAACTTTTTTAATATGTAGGTATTTGTATAATTAAAGACTAATCAAGCATAAAGGCTGCTGACTAAACCAGAAAATGAGATTGTTGGCAAGCAATATTGTAATGTAAATGCCATTTTTGTTTAAGTACTAAGGAGCTAGAGGAATGATATCCTGAACAGATTAAAAGCAAACAGCATTGATAATAAATATTTATCAGATTTCAAATGAAACACATGAAGATTTTTATATTTTACATGCAAAATATATTGGCATTGAAGTATTCAGTCACTTTTCAAAGGTTTGTTCACATCTTCTCTTTAAAATGTTGATAACAA
This sequence comes from Irena cyanogastra, assembly GCA_013397155.1. NCBI lineage: Eukaryota > Metazoa > Chordata > Aves > Passeriformes > Irenidae > Irena > Irena cyanogastra. Next base: position 44,619 of record VWZV01004331.1, on the reverse strand, counting down.
GCACTCACTAGTGATAGAAACAGCTTTAAGCCTCAGTCCTAATCTGTAGCAACATCAGTAACGTGTAGGCAACAGAAAACAGCTAAGAGGTGCTACCACAGTTAACTACAGATGTGTAAGAACAACTCCTGAGTCTGGATAGTCAGAATTTGAGTGGTCTGGATGTGTTTTATTTTCTTTTTCTTTTTTCCAAAATGTTCACATTAATTTTTCAAAAACAGAGGGAAGTTTCTGAAGCTTAAATCTATGCCATGAAACAAATATTTAGTTAAGTATTTATGGAGGTCTTATATATATACAGAAATTAACCCAACAAAACCACCATTTTGTTGTAGTGGACTGATTTAATTAAAGGTCTGTATCATCTTGGGACAGTGTTTTAAGTTTGTGGTAAACTATTGCACTGGTTAAATATGGTAATCGTACACCTTTGTGTTATGCTATTGCAGCCTTAATCTTGTTTGGAAGTGGGTATAAAGATGTTTGAATACAACAGGGTTTCAGAAGAATGAAACTTCTTTCAAAAATAGGACACCAAATGTGTTCCTATTCCCATTAATTTTCTTTTCAATACACTGTTCCTAAAGTTGGCACTACTCAGCATGCTGGGGTCCAACAGAAACCATCTCTTAATAAAGTCTAATCATACAACAGTTTAAGCTAATTTTAAAAATCCTTTGAAATCTATGAAAAGAGGCTAAACCCAGTGGTTATGATAGCAAGCCAATGAATACCTTTGCTTTAGTACATGCATTGTGGGCCATTGCATCCTTTGTATTGGTGTGCACCTCCTGTTGTTTCCTCACAAATTTACTTTTTGGAATAATCTTCATCTCACTTAATTATGACTGAGACATACAATAGTATGTCACTGAGAGAGTTATTGAGGGAAAGTGACAAAAGGGATTTTTGAATGTAAGGCTGTCTACAACCTTATCTAATTTTTCCTCTCCTAGTGTAATTATATTCTATTTGCCTTTGGACTAAAGGAGTGTAGACAAGTTAAAATTAAATAATACTGTGAAAAAGTATAATGCTAGTCTCTTGAATAAGCATTGATCAAATTTTCAGAAGAGCTGTGTCACTACCATTGAGATGAACTGTAGAAATTATTATTTAGCCTTCAAAAGAATAAAGATACAGATTTCAACCTCTGCATTTCTTAGAAAGTCCTTACTTGTGTCTATAGGCTTTATTACAGGAAACTGACAGTTTGCAAATGCCAAAATTCAGACTGAGGTCAGCCCAAGCCAGCCTGGCTCATGCAATATCCTGTGTTTATCTGAATTATTGATCTCTTAAAGGTATAACTTCACAGATGGGGATATTAATATATTGGCATTAAGGAACTTTATAATAAATACTTTGTAAGTCCTCTAAGCAATTAATATTTTTACTAGTTTAATGGTACAAAGGATTATGTTGGTAAAAACACACTAAGAAAAAATAGTAGGAAAAGTACAAAACTTTGTGTGTAGACAGTCAGTCCATAGTGGTCCAACGAGAGGAAAGTAGCAGAGACAGTAAAGCACATTTAGATCAAAGCTATGCAACTGATGGTCTAGGAGCCAGGTCTGACCCATATGAAGTTTCTATCGAGATACCTGGTGAGCAACTAAAAGAAAAATAAAAGACTTTGAAGGCAATTGCACATTTGCTTTACCCTCAGGTGTGTCTGTGCTTGTGGGTTATGAGAGCAGCCCAAATACTTAAGACAGCTGGGCAGATGAAAAATCTGACTTTTTATATTTCTGTTTGTTTGTTTGTTTTTCATACATAGTTAACTGAACATTAGTAGTAAGTTTTAGCTTGCCTGTTAGCAAGAGAGCCTTATTCTTTTCTTCTACAGAGGTAACTGTGTCTCCCAAAGTGATCCTGTCAAGCAGGTGGTAATTCCTTTTTGTTTGTTTATTTACAAATGTAGTGTAGTATAAAGTGTAAGTTACAAGAGCAGTTTACCTATTATTTCTAGAAGGGACATTCACCACAGTTTTCTGTTGAAAACATAGAATGGTGTAAATTATTTAAAGGCTGAAACAGACATATTCACAAATCATTAAACTACCTTGTGTCTTAGAACATGGAGAGGACATTCCTGGGATATTTATCTGAGGGCTCTGCAGGTTGAAAGGGGAATGGAGTCAGTAGAAAAACAAACAGCCGCATAGGGAAAGAGCAATTATTCACAAAATAAAAATGAGGATAATGGTTAGAAATGTCAGCATATATATTTGAAATGCCTTTGGTGTGGCTATTACTTATGAAAAAGTTATTACTGCCATTTTTCACTAAGTAGTCATTCCTACTACCACACAGTTATTTCATTGTAACCATGACTAGTATAGCATTCATATATATGGAAAATCTACAAAGAAACCTCAAACCACCTAGTGAAATGTAGCATGTCTCCCAGCTCTCTGGCTTTATACTCCTTGACAACTATCAACCTAAACAGGGCTTAAAAATGCTAAACACTAGTGTACATCATCTCCATTTACCTTCATGAATCAATAAGGACATGCAAGCCTCATCTTCAGTGTGTGGTTTTGAAAGTCTTAATCTGTTTCTGAAGACTAACAATATCCTTTTCTCCAAGACATAAAATGTAAGGTCACAGTCCAGGGTATAGCCACGCATGGAAGTTTGAAGGTCAACCAGATGCTGCTCTGGTTTCCAGGATTGTCCAAAAAAGTTGCCTTCTTTTCAAAGAGAATCTACCCCTCATCTGAGCAACAGATATTGAAATTTGTGAATGTTTTTCTGGACATGCTTAATTTGATTTTGCAATTTCGCCACAGGAGAAGGTCTTATTACAAGGATTAGGCAAAAATCAGACCCAAGGATATTCCATCATCTCCACGAACACTTGACTTTGAACCAGAAAAGGAAACAATAAAAACAGAGCAACTGAGAAAAGTGCATGGATAAAATAAAACTGTTAAATCTGATTTCCTTCATTTACTTTTTCATATGCACATGAACCCCATGCCATTTGAGAAATTTAATTCAAAATGAAGCCCTTAAAACTGGGAAATTTCAGTCCTACCAAAATGTTTTCTGTGGGAACTTAGAGGAGACACTTAATAAACACAATCAAAATGACCAAAAAGTTTCAGTTCCAATGGAAAGTGTAATAGTGCAATAAATTTTTCCGCTGCGTATTTTAAAGCCTGTTTGAAAAAAAAAAATAAGAAAATATTGGAAATTAATCCAGGTATAGAATATAAACTTCACGTTAGGGTGCTGTTTTTAAATTTCCATGGGGTGCTTCAGCACTTCAAGAAATGGCATAATGTCCTGGGGAGGAGAAAGAAAAGATCGGTACACTTCCCACTTCTGATAGATACGGGTTTTCACTATGAAATAAAGTCAGTCATACCAGTAAAATGGTCCAGAACTAAAGAGCTGGGGTTTACAATTTTCAAGGAAATAGCCACTCTCATTTTCCTATAACTTGTTCCTTTGCAAAATTCCAAGCATTCTTTTAGTAGCTGGACAACTCGTGACCTCTTTTCATTATTTTTTGTTCAGAACTGTAGATTCACTGAAAAGCAAATCTATTCATGGCATCTAGTTAAATCATCTCATAAAATAGTATCTTAGCCTTAGGTTCAAGCTTTCCACTGCACCTGATTCAGATATGAGGCTTCAACCAGAGTCTCCACATTCTTGTGAATGCCCTGATTTGACAGAATAATACATGCTTGAGGGCTTTTACTTTTCCATCTTGAAATATAAATAGTTCACTGTTCATCAGGCCAGAAAGAGAACTTATCCTCCTATTTGTCCCAGTGTGCATGGTAACTTTTACTAAGGAAACGGTTCTAAACAATGGCAGAGTAATGTTACAAGACTGTAACTTACTATGTATAAGTACATCTTTTCTGTTTGAGAATTGTCTGCTGCAAATTTTAATGAAAAATTTCTCAAAGTGCTAGGCAAGCCCACAAAGAACTGTGTAAATACTCCAGATGAAAACTAGAACTGGTTTGTCTTTTGTTCTTTCTTGGGATTAGAGGGACAGGTCACATGATATTTTATCAGTTGTTTGGATGGGAGTGTTGCCATTTTAGCATAACATGAGCACTACTTTTCCTGTGATGATTGCCTGGTGCTTGGACTGTATCTGGCCGGTTTTCATTCTATAATCATGAAAACTGAAAAGGTGTTTCCTAAGCTACTTTAAAGGGGAAAGATGATTGATTCAGAAAGATAAGATACATAGGGAGCATATATATGATTCAGATTGATCAGATTTATTTTTAAATAAATGGTATCATCCAAGAAAAAGGAATAATCTTCAATGTAGGTAATAAGTGACTTTCTATCATTTTCTATCACTTTCCATCCTAATATAGGGAAATGTTGAAATTCTTCCAGAAATTACAGCGAAAATAAATCACTAAATAACAAAAAGTTAGCTCCAGTAGGACTGAAACTTTATGAGCAAAATTTGACTTTTAATGATATTAGGTCAATACAGACTTTAAAATAAGAGGAATTACAGGTTCTGAAAAAAGTTTTAGCCTTATTGTTTTGATAAAGCTCCGTGACCCATGGCCCTTGAAAAATTGAACTTAGGCTGTAAAAATACCACTTCTTATTGATCACATGGTTATTAAAGTCAGTCAAATGCTCAATTTATATGCCAAACACTTGTCATATTTCCTGTAAATATTAGAACAGAAGAAGAACGTGATAATATTTTGTTCAGTTGCATTAGATTTATTCAACTTTTCATCAGTGAGAAATAATAAAAGTGGCACTAAATAATGCATTAAATATGCAAATATTTATGCCAAGCATTTATCAAAGCTAAATTAATTTTCATCTGCATCATGTATGTGGTGTTTGCATGCAAGAGTTCACGTATATGAAGGCTGGAACATACCCATCCATGTAACTGAGTGTGACGGTATAAATACTCACTCCCTCCTTTCAGGTTCTCACTCTCTCCTTTCAGTACACCTTCCTACTCCCTGCCACATACTTGCAACCTTTGGAAGGTGCGGCTAATTTGTTGAACCTTAAGGAGAATGAGGAAACACGATAAGTCAACAGATATTAATTAAATGTTAAAGGCAGGTTTTAAAGTACCTTCCAAATATGTTGCTTCTAATGATGCTCAAGTGTGCTTACAAGGGAGGTCAGGGAGGAGATCTTTAGATCCCCCAGGCTCCCCCAAGATGCCTTTCCATAACCAAATGCTTTCATATGAGTAATCGAAAGAAACCTTTACTCAACCACTGGGGAGTCTTTACAGCCTGGCTTCGATTGGAGTCTGAGTGGAGGCCTGTGAGCAGGACGTGTTTGTAAGCATTTCTAATGGCATTTTGATGTACATGTACAAAATTGATGTCGGAAGGATCATTGTAAACTCTCAAACAGTGGAATATTGAGGACATTTTCAGGTGGCAGTCAGATTCTGGCTGGGTGAGCCCAGTATATTTTCTCATGTCACAGTTGATTAGGTTCACAGGGAAGTGGAAAGAGTAAAAAATTCTCTTATTACTGCAGCAATGCCATATCAGCCTCTTTTCCCTTTGAATGCAACATTAGTTTTTGTCCAGAACTCTAACTGCTTTCTACAGTTTGGGGAATTGTAAAGCAGAAACAATTTTCCCAGCTAGGCTGACCTTCATAGTAATGAGAAATGACTGGAATTTCTCTCTATTTCTCTAACGTTTGGTGAGGGGGGATAGGAGGTATGTGTTTGTTTTACCTGATATTATGTTGTGGGTGTCTATTTGGCACTTTGAGCCTAATTTTTTTCCATTCAGGAGATTACATGGACTGCTGCACCATCTGACCCAGTAGCCAGCCCTCAAGTGTATAGAGAAGTGACAGTAATGCACTTTAAACCTTCTGTTATCACAGCAGTGATGGCATTTTGTTCAGCCATTAAATGATTTTTTTTTCAATGGATGGCTATTTTCATTTACTCTTCAGTACTAGTTCAGGTGATGAGCAATGATCTCGAGAAAATTTAAGATTCATTATCAGCCAGGTAGATAGGGAATTCTCAAAGTGAACCTACATCTGCAGAGTATTTTCCTGTGAGGCTGGTGCTATAACACTACAACGCTGATCATCTCTTGGGGATGGGATAAGAAAATTCTGCAGTTATGTGCAAAGCAAGTAAGTACTATATCTGACAGGTCTTTAACAACAGCACATTGTCTAGAAATACGAATTGCTTTCTTGTTCTTTCCAGGTGTTTCAGAATAAACCTCTTTCCCTGTAGAATCTGAGACCTCTAGCAACGTGTGGTGGTCCAGGCTAGGTCTGCCCTGCAAATGCAGATGTAGAACTGCAGAGGTGTCAATATAACGAGGCAAGGATTCATGAAACAAGATGCAGTGCCAGAAAGAGTTAAGGCACTATGACAAAAAGTAGTGAGCCACTCAAGCAAACATGCAGTGTCCCAGGGACCACTTACACTGAAGTCCATAATGCTGTATCCTAATGGTGGCATCAGCACAAAGTAGATCAGCTTGGATAGGACTACACCTGCTCCTGATTACAGTGTAGACCTCTCCACCACTGGCATCTGTGCTAGTAAAATATCTAGAATTCCTGAAAATGGGCAGAGTGAAAGCATTTCAAACAGAAGACAAGTCGAATCAAATAGCTGGCTGCAAATCACTCACGTATGAAAACTGAGTGGTAATTTCAGAGAATTCTGAAGTTGCAAGTGTTTTACCTTAATTCTGGCTTTATTATAGCTAGAACAGGCTATGGACATGTCAATATATCATGGAGGAGGCAGGTTTTTACCTCCTTTTACTGTGGAGGAATAAATGGATCATGGTATTTCTAGAAGAAGAAGGTTGCATAATACTCCGTAAACTTTCAAGAGTTTGACTGTACTCCTCCACTCTTATTTATCTGAACAGCTTGAAATGTTGAACATATTCCATTAGGTTGGAGTGCCATGTTCCTAGGTAATATTTGTGTGTTATGGCCATGATGTTAGGACATTGCTTTGATTCCCTGTTAATAGCCCATAATATGGGGAGCAAAGTCAAGGAATATTAAATTCCATGATCATGCTCTAACACTATAAGTGCAATATGTCATTGATTGCAATTATTGGGGCCACCAGAGCCTTCACTTGAATTTTTTTAAGCCATCAATGTTAGTGGCATGCTATGATACTAACAGATTTTTTTCTGATCTGCTCCATCGCTCAGAAACACCTGCAGCTCATCGATTATGAGCAAGGTCAATAGGGGGGAAAATCCTTGAAATTGGAAGGAACAGTTCCTTTGTATTGATACAGAGCATTACAGTAAACTTAATTTAGATCCTTTTTTCCTAATTTTATATTAAACTATTTGGTACTCATTCTTGCATTTCTCTTCTGATCTTTTAAGGCAGATATTTCTTCAAGCTCTCAACAGACTATTTCTTAGCCTGTGGTGCTTTCTCTGTGTATCCCCTTGGCTCTGTACATGGTTATCATGAGTAAGAAAGATTGGATTCATGTGGCCCCTAAAATGAACAAAAACTAAAGCAAAATCTGAGGGGATCAAGACAGATCTGCTGTCTCTTTCCAGGAAAGGAGAACACAGAGGAGGAAGGAACAAAGTGTCAAGACTGTATGCAGACTTGGATTTAAGTTTTTTTCAGGAAACCCTCTTTCTTAGCCTTCATATAAGACTGGACAAATATTTTATATCATAGGAATGCTATAAGATCAACAATGAGGTTATAGGTTGTTATGATGGAGAAAACCAGGGGTGTCAAACAATGCTTGACAAAACAGAGGTCAGATAATTCCTTTGCTTAAATTAGTTGTTGGAAATAGATTGATAGTCTGAAGCACTTCTTTCTTTTCATAATAATTGGCAATGCCCTGCTTTGTTCACTGTTTGCAGGGTCCCAATGTTTGATTCATACTTCCATTTATACCTAACTTTTATAAAGGCCTCATGAAAGGACAGCACATTAATTAAATATGTTCAATATCCATCAGTATTCATTGCAAAGTGATTGCAAACGTGGTCTTCCTTTTTCTACTGGTAACATTAGACATATTTTTATCTAGTCCAGAATCAAACATTGTGCTCATACAGTCTGATACATTGTACTAGGGTAAATCAGATCCTACTCTGTAGAATGTCAAGTGCAGTACATAGTATGAAAGTGGTGTAAATGAGATTATCTTAGTGATTGTGAATTTTGGGAAGTTTGTCTTCATAGCACAAGTAGAACTTTATGACTATGACTTGTTTTCATCCTTGAGTTTGCCTTAAATGTTCTGCATGTGAGGAACATCGGTAGAGCTCTTGGCACAGCATCATATTCAGAGCCTTCCCTGGCAGGTGACATTGAGAAGCCTTTCACAGATTAACGCAAGATTTGACCCTGGAAACACAGAAGCACTAGTCTGCTTCCATGATTAGTAAATCAGTGTCTGGCACGGGTGGGCCTTACTGAAGGAGGCGCTCCCTCAAGCCATTCTTATTTGACCAGAGAAGGAAAGTGTATATTTGTATTAAATCGGGCACGCAAGACACGATACACTCCAACTCTAAAAATAGCATTAGTGTCTTCACACCAAGTGCTTTGGGACTTGGATTATACACTTGGCAGTTTTGCATTTCTTTTTTTCTCCTAGGTAGCAGTGACAAATCACTGGGTGAAGACACCCGAATAAGAATGATAAGTTGTTTACCTCCTGGTGTCTCTCCCTGGTATATTATGAAGGAACATTGGTACTTCTGTATGCAACAGTCTAAGTGTGTGAAAGGGACAAAAGCATCTAAGTTGTGTGGAGAACTTGCCTGCAGGTACTAGGGCACATTAATTATCGATGTCATGGTCTACTTGGGGCCATCTTCTTCAAAATGGAAAAGCTTTTGCATAGGATGCTGTAATGAGAAGTGTGTATGTGGGGTCCCAAATACATGAATGGCACAAGGGGGCTGTGGTTGTCCTATCTGCCACTGGCAAGTGGTGGAAGCTAAATCTCACCAGGCAGCCAAACTGAGGAGGAGTATTTTATCCTGCACCCCATTGGGCCCCACAGACTGAGTCCACACACTCCCTGTGGCTGTTAGGAATTAATTCAAATTCTAGAAATTGGCAGGAGCAGATAGTGAAACTACAACCAGTATCTAAATATAGGCAAAATGAAATTATATGAATATTGAAAACAGTGCTCATTCCTGTTTCTAGCCTGCAGAAAGCGATTGAACACTGCCAGTAACTGTGGAGAGCCAGGACATTACTGCTTTTGCTCTACATGTCTAGAGGAAACCACAGCATAACCTTTATCATGTGATCTTATAAATGCAAATTATGCTAATAACAATTTTTTCAAGGTTTTTTTTCTCCCTCCTACTGCTGGCCAGAATTAATGACACAGCACCAGGACAAGCAAGTACTACAGAGAAGTGCCCAGGCCTGGGTGCCGTAGATGTAAGCGCAAGCTTGCACCTCCCCCTGCCATAATTTTTCAAGCAGAATGCCCTTGTAGAGCTAAACCTGACCCCTCACCATTTTGTTAAGAGTGTCCCATTTTTAGTACATTTCCTCCACCCCAATTTCCTTTACATCCACCCAAGCTGGATGGAGGTCCAGTCCTCCACCCTCTGGACTCTCATTCTGGGCCTAGCTGTTATACCAGTAATTCTCCTTGTTTTTTCTTCATGAATTCCTTCCAGACAGCCCAGGACCATGAAGCCACTGGGGCTGGGCAGCAAGAAGAAAGGAAGTCTTTCCAGGAAACAACAGGAAGCTAGTCTGCTGAAATGGGGATTTATAGGGTCCTTAGCTTTGGTGAAAAGGAGTAAAGTATAAAGCATGGGCTGGTATTACTTGCCGCTGTTCATCAACAGCTGGACTTACTCTCAGTCCCTCACTCTACTTGTTGCAGTGTTTGGAGATTTCTGAATCTCTAATGAAACCAACAGCACTTATTCCTCTTCCAGCTGTCAAGGAAGCTTTATTGTTTGATGCCTTTTCCATTCTGCTGTTAATTTAATCTTTTTGAAATACACATAGTTCCTTTTTACCAATATAGACACCACTGAAAATAAAAATACACTAAATAAATCTATTAAGCATGAATTATTGTCCCAACTTGGCTGAGTATGGTTTCAAGTAATACTGATTTAAAAAACTAAGGAGAGCACAGCTTTAAAAGCTACTTTTTTCAACGATTTTTCCTTATCCAGGCTTCTCTTACACCTTAGTCAGTCTGTATTTTAGCACTGTAATTTTGCCTACCCTCCATGACACAGTGTCTTACTGGAGTGTCAGAATCAAATCACAGTGATCAGTAGTCAGACTGGCTGTTCACTTTTACCATCCTAGAGCAGTTCAGAGCTCCCTCTGCTCCTACAAAACAAGGATGAAATTGATTAAAATGATGCAGAGTAGGAGTGGTTGTTAGGAAAGGATCTAGAAGTACAGACTAAGGCCACTGGGCTGTGTGAAGTATGAGCATAGTCTGCAACATTTCCTATTCCCAAACATATTGTCTTGGCAGACAAGCAAGACAAAGGAAATATCATTATCTCCACTTTACAGATGGAGAAATGAGTTAGTAAGAGATTAACTAGCTTGTCCTGGGTCACTTAGAGAGCCTGACAGGCACAGAACTAGGACCAAGATGCTAAGGAAGGATCAATCTCTGAGAAATAGTGTCCTAAGCTATGTTTCTTAATAGAAGAATCTTATATTAAAACATTACAAAAGTAAAAATGCAATTTCTTTACCTTTCAGTTTGATTAATGGATTTTTCACAACACTACAATAAAGCAAATTCCTTTTCTAATATAGAATTTGAATTTTTTTTTTTTTT
>VWZV01004331.1:0-33672 GCA_013397155.1 Irena cyanogastra | reverse complement strand
TATATATATATAATTATATATATATATACAATTTTTTTCATAAGTAAAATTTAAAAGCAAAGGCAAAGTGGGTTAAGTGGTGTGCACATCAAGACTTTTTGTGACTTGCCTTGCAGTGTAGTATTGCAAAGTACAACAGTTGCAGAAAATAGGATGTTGTGATTTAACCCCAGCCACATGCAGCCTCAAACCCCACTCACTCAAACTGCACAGTGGAACAGGGGAAATGAATGAAGAATAAAGGTGAAAAAGCTTGTAGGTTGAANACCATCCTAGAGCAGTTCAGAGCTCCCTCTGCTCCTACAAAACAAGGATGAAATTGATTAAAATGATGCAGAGTAGGAGTGGTTGTTAGGAAAGGATCTAGAAGTACAGACTAAGGCCACTGGGCTGTGTGAAGTATGAGCATAGTCTGCAACATTTCCTATTCCCAAACATATTGTCTTGGCAGACAAGCAAGACAAAGGAAATATCATTATCTCCACTTTACAGATGGAGAAATGAGTTAGTAAGAGATTAACTAGCTTGTCCTGGGTCACTTAGAGAGCCTGACAGGCACAGAACTAGGACCAAGATGCTAAGGAAGGATCAATCTCTGAGAAATAGTGTCCTAAGCTATGTTTCTTAATAGAAGAATCTTATATTAAAACATTACAAAAGTAAAAATGCAATTTCTTTACCTTTCAGTTTGATTAATGGATTTTTCACAACACTACAATAAAGCAAATTCCTTTTCTAATATAGAATTTGAATTTTTTTTTTTTTTTAAAGAAGTAATGATGTGGGGAAAAAATCCCCTTTTTTGATTAATTGCAAGTGGGTGTTGTTTTCTTGTCTTTTCTGGCCAATAATTTCTAGTTATCAAATAGATATACTTTAAAGTGCTAGGATTTGGCATGATGATGAGCCAACTAGCGAGAGACCACCCTTTATAGATAATATATTAGTTGAAAAAACTGAGTTTCTGGACCTTAATCCTCTAAGAAAAGTTGAAACCTTAGGGGAAAACTTCCACTGTGTTACTCAGTTGGTTCACCCTATTTGATTGCTGGTCAGTACATGAAACCTATTTTAGAAGTGATGTAATTTCTGTCTAAAATAAGGTGTTTACAATGTTCTACAGACTATTATGGTTCAAATGCTAGTTTCTAAAGTTCTTGAAAGGAGTCTACATTAAAGCAGCATTCAAAAGATTGTAGGATTATTTTGTATTCTCTCTGAAGTGGAATGTGATTTGATCTTCATCAGCTGATTTACAGGAATTATTTTGTTGGTTTGTTTTTGAGCATTTAATGAACTCACAGAGANTAAAGCAAAAGCTGTGAGTGCAAGCAAAGGAAAGCAAACAATCATTTCACAGCTTTCCATAGACGGGGATGTGCTCAGCCATCCCCAGAAAAGCAGGGCTCCATCACATGTAACAGTGACTTGGGAAGACAAACGTCATTACTCTGAATATCCCCTCTTCCTCCTTCTTCCCACCCCTTTTATTGCTGAGCACAATGCCATAGGGCACGGGGATATCCCTTTGGTCAGTTGCAGTCCCAGCTGTATGCTCTCCCAGCTTCTTATGCACCCCCAGTCTCCTCCCTGATGAGGCAGTGTGAGACACACAAAAAGCCTTGGTTCTGTGAAAGCACTGCTCAGCAAAAACTAAAACATCCCTGTGTTATCAACACCTTTTTCAGCACAAATCCGAAACACAATCCCATGCTATCTACTGTGAAGAAAATTAATTTCACCCCAGACAAAACTCACAGACAGGATCCCAACCAACTAGGGATGCTCAGTGAAGAATGACTAAGGAATTATCTAAGGGTCAAATTTTAATTATTTTGTTAGAGGTTGGTGTACTCTTTTGTTAAAAACAGTTAAAATTTTGTTAAAATTACTAACACTTTCCTTATAAACGTATTACTTTGGGGACAGCACCTTTTTGTTTATGAGAAGTGAGTATGTGGTTAAAGGGAAGCGTAATTTAAGCAGAACAGTGCATTTTCTGTACCTTGGCTGTTGGGCTTGCCATGTGTGGTACAGAATTGTGTGGCAGTACTGAAGCTGGGGCAGATGTCCGTGTTCCTTATTGCTATACTCAGGATAATTAGAGTGAATTAAAACTAGGAAGAAGGGGAATACCATGTTGGCACAGCCAATCATTTTTGTAGCCTGGGCAAGCATTTCTACATTGCTGCTCTTTACAGTTTGCTTTCATTACAAGAAGTCAACGTACACGCTGACTTGTCACAGGTTCCCAAAGATAAGAGCTGCAAGGTCCTGAATCTATCATTTTGCTTTAGATGCAGAGATAGTTATGCTGTCATTTAACTTAATGATCACTTCACTTAAAAGTGTCATTTGGGACTCAGAACTGTACAGTCCCATATAGTTAGCATTCAGAGGTAGGCCCCTAATGCAGGTTTCTTATCTCTCTCTACTCAAATCTCAATCACTAAGTAATGCATACACATACCCAAAGACAGGCAGTGGGATTTGGTGTGCAGCGTGTCCAAAAACTAGAAAAACTGCAAAACTCCATTGGCAATGTGTCCTCATACAAGATGCATGCCTTTGTTACATGCCTTTGGTACACTCCACCCAACTAAGCCACTTAGATATATGATTAGATGCCTCCCATGGTCAGTGAAAAAAGCATCTTCACTGGAAGACAGCTCAGAAAAGGGCCTTCTCTTGTAAGGTCTGGATTACCCCAAGACCATCTGTTTTCTGTAGAGATGGTGAAGCCTTTGTAACTTCAGTGTCAGATTGTAGGTATTTGTGTATTCCCCAAACAGACAGGAAGACAGAAGTGTGGCTGCAGCATGGGCTAACTGTATTATGGCACAGGTTATTTTTACAGCTTTATATCAGAATACGGGCTTGAAAGGAGCATTACTGCAAATCTTATTCTCCTAAACTAAGTTATATCAGAATAGTTGTGACACTATTTTGTAAACTAAAAAGAACACTAGTCAAAAAGACTGCGTGTTTTGAAGATCATCACAAGTAGATTAAAGTCTCATCTCTCATGCAGTGACTTATATATGTCTCTCATCTCTTCTCCTAGATCTTCTGCACAGCAGGACTGCTGTATAGGCTTCATGAGAGGCGGAAAAGATGACAGAAATACATAAGCATTTTGATTTACCTATAGCCTTCTTTCTTCTATTCCTAATCTAGAATTTAGTGGATTTATGATGTGTTGTATGTCATGTGACTGATTTAATATAATTATTTCAATAATCATTCTTGTGATTCCAATTTTTATGTTTCAGAAGTCTTGCATTGATATGTTAGGATTAGTTATTTCTTTTACTACCTCAACAGTGCTTTGCTTCTGTAAATAAAATTAAAGACTTAATTTTCTTTATCTTTGGTGAGATTAACCTCTATATACATTTTTTTTGATAGTGTTCTGCTTGGGCAACAAGAACATTCCAAAATGTATACGTGGCATATTTCTTGGTTTTGTTTTGATATAGCCTATCACCTTAATTAGTGGGTAGTCCATAGTAGGCTGCTATTTGTTCATTAAAATTCATTAAGCATTCCTGTGTTTAATGCATTTTCTCTTGCAAAATTCTCATCTACAGCATATATCTCTATATATACAGCATGCACACACACTCAGAGTCACTGACTTCCAGGTCTCTGAAAAGCATACTGAAGGCAACCATCTCACCTGCGATTGCTTTTCAGTTTCTTTTTTATATTCCTTTTTTTTCTTTTTGTGCCTGTTTTCTTTTGTAATTTGACTTCAGAAAGGTTTTTCATACTGGCTTGGCAAATACAGGTGTTCCATGTACTATATTGCCATGGCATTCCTTTCTTTTTGTTACTGCATTTTTGCTCTGTAATACTGTAATTTGGTTATTTGTCCATCTATTTTTACTTTAAGTGTCCAAACCACTAGTATTAGTGTTTGGCTTTTACATTTCTTACATTGGTGTAAGCAAAGACCAGGCCTCCAGCTCTGCCAGGTTCTTCCAAACTTTTACCTCCTTTTTGAGGTGAAGGGTAGCCCAAGAATAATTTGATTATGCACATTTTTCCCACCACCTTTATTTTTACACCTCCAATGCAGGACAGAATAGATAGTAAGCACTAGACCTTGGTCTCAGCTGCGAGAGAAGATTCTTAACTTGAGTTGCCCTTGTATCATCTCTTGAGGTTCCCTGAGTAAGGCACCACCTCCAGTTTTGGTCCTGACTAAGCGATATATTTTGAAGATTCAAAGGCATTCTGTACTCAGACTGTGGGATAGCATGCAGTTGTATATAGTTTCTATTGAGTCTCCAACTTCTTTCCCTGAGCAAAGAAGCAAAACTAGATCTTGGGTAGTGAGAGTACCCTGAAGGAGTGTAGGATTGCAGATTGTAGTATCTGCTCAGAAGATGCACAAAAAACCCTACCAAAACCAAACCTCAGACAAGTAACAAATTAGGGCAGTTAGGGCCATCCCTCCTGAGGCAAGAGCCATCCCCACAACACTGCCAGTGATTTAGGGAGCTGGCTGCCATGGAGGCAGCTCCAACTGAAGGCAAAACCATCTGTGTCTCAAACGAGATGCAGGACAAGAGCTCCATAGTGCTGCCCACCATATTATCAACCTTTCTTTTCCACAACAGCGACTTGCACAGATGAGTCAACGAGGCCTCGCATCCATGGCCACTCATCTCTATGCACCAACTGGGGCCAGTTAGTGCTAATCATAAACAAGGAGCCTGTATCACCCTGAAGTACAGCTCTTGTAGTTCAACATACAGTTTTCTTCCCTGATTTTGTTATGTTTAACAACTACAGATGAAGGTAATTCATACAAATGAGTCATCTTTTCTGCTTAATAAAATAGACTGTTAAGTCTAGGTCAGGATTATTTGAGTTATTGTCATTCATTTTAAACAGGACTTCATAAAAACAAAGTATCATATGTGAAATTTACTACAGGAGTGTGAATAAATAGAAAACCAGAAGAAATGCTAGGATGCATTGGGAATTTCCCCATAGCTGCAGTGTTAAGCTGTGTTATTGGTTTATCTTACGAAAAGTGTCTAGAACATCAATGAATAATAAAATTACTGTTTTCTAAATAATACATGTTATCAGATCACAACTTCAGAGCTAAGACAAGGCTTTCCTTTATGCAGGATGCTCTGATGATATAAACCAACAAACTTTAACCAGTTAAGTTATAAAGAGCAGCAAATCCAGACATACGTAGAATGCTCTCCTGGATTTACCATTTCCCTATGTAAAGTCAGTCTTCACTTTGAAATAGCCTCTTGTGGTTATTTGCACCATTTGCGTGCTTCTTAGCTGAAAACATGCATTTTATGAACAGCTTTGCTAGTGACTTAGATGTACATTCATTTCTGTACCTCAGAGGAATTTTTTGGCCTCCATTAATATTACCTGGATATATATTATGGCAGGGGGTAAAAATACTAGGTAAATACATAAATCAATGCATACTGTGTAGTAAACAGAAAAATGTATTCCATATGCTGATTTAACCTGAAATAAGAAAATCTGTTTTTTCTTTGATCTTGCTGTAGTTTGGTATGTGTGTATATGTAATCCAGTCTTGATGGGCTTGCAGATGTATTATCTAGTGAGAAAACAAACAAACAATGATAAAGAAAGAGAATTTTTAAATTTATTTTATTTTTCAGACAGGAAATTAAAGAAATGGAAATATATGGAAGAATTGGACCCCTGGTGAGGTTTTTAGATCTCTACCCGGTGACCCTAATCACAAGACTTCCTTCCTTCTCAGATATAATTATTACTATTTCCAACACGTATACTTTGGAAAGTTTTTCTTGTTTCCACATGAAATACTTATTTTCTAACCCTGAACTTTCCTTTTAAGCAAAATCAATGTAAAGCTATTGTTGGTTTTACAAATGCCAGGGAGAATTATTACCATCATAGGCAGCAATAAAAGATATACTTCTGTTCTTGGTAGATTGAATTACTGAGAAATAACCTTATAATTACTGTATAAAACACCCCATTTTAACACTGTTTTTAATATCCATAAAGTTTCTGATTTATTTTTCACATGCCAGCATCAATGCACTAAATTTTGCATTGGTCTAAACTGGTGCAATTACACTTACCTCTGTGGGACTCCACCTGTTGCTTTGATGGGTCTTAAGAGCAATGTTATTTTTGGATGAGTATTAGGAACAAAGAGAGAGAGAGAGATTTCACAGGCATTGATTTAAATAAGAAATGTAATTTTCTTGAAATCAAACAAAATATTTTGGTGTGCTGGCTGTATATCACATAAATCTGCTTTAAATTAGGTCTTTGTCAGACCAGTGGGTAAAATAAGTCTTCTGATATTCCCTAGTATGGGATTCACAAATGGAAATGCCAGGGAAACCTTGAGTATAGGTAAAAATGGCAAATGGACCTTTGTCTCTCTCTCTGTGAAGATCTTTATTCAGATGTCTTAGCAACCTGCAATGCTCAGCAGTCTTGTAGTCTTCAGGAAAAAGAAAGGAAAACCCCTTTTAGCACGCTCAGGTTGCTTTCTTGCTGCTACAACTGAAAAACTGGTTCCTTGACCCATGCAAAAGTAGCAATTTCTGATTTAGTTTAGACTATTGAGTTTATTTGCCTCTTCTAGCTGGCTGATGATCAGCAGGTCTTCTGCAGGTCATAGTCCTTGTCTATCTCTCTGAGGTGAAACTAGGATTGTTACCTGCCTCCTGATTCCCATTGCTGAAAGAGGACACAATTCAACACAGAATAACTGCACCCTTGTTTTGTGTTCAGTTAATACATACTTAAAACTAGGCCAACCCTTTTATGCTCATCTTTCTTCTCCTGACATGGTTTCTAACATGTGAGTGCCTTCTGTGAAATTTCTTTTTCAAGGGAGTATATTCAGCTTTGAGTTTGGACCTGAAATTTATTCATTTTCAATTTTTTCCCACTCCAGGTCTGCCTGGGCTGTGTTTTGTTACTGGGGTTTTTAGTTTGTTTGTTTTTAAGGGGGTGAATAGGGTGTTTCAGGGAAATTTTTCAGTCTGCAAACAGAAAAATCCATTAGTTTCACAGCTGTAGGTGTCAGTGTTTTGACTTCTGACTTTAATGCTTCTTTAGTTTATAGAGGCATAAATGCAAAAAAAAATCAACCAAAAGAAAACAAAGCAAAACAAAACAAAAAATCAAAAAGAAAGCCCAACAAAAAAACCCCAAACAAACAAAAAACACCCAAACAAAAAAACAAACACAAAACCCCATCCAGACCATTGGTGAGACTATTTGATTTAAATAAAATATCATTGTAATTAGCTAACTCTAGTATTTCAAGTGAAAAAATCATTCCCCCTCTCCCTTATTGCAGATTTGAATCCCATAGGAAATTGAAGGGACTGATTCTGACAGTAGTTTCTCTGTTTTAACTAATTGCAACTCTGCTGACCTCATTAAAATTAGATCAGATTTATATTTGGGTAGAGAGAAATCAGAATCAGAACAAGAACTTGGAACTTATGTCATTTTTAGCACCAAAATAATCCTTTGTTTTGTAAAGCACAAGAATTGCTACAGGGCCCATAAATATTTTGTGAATCTGGTCAAGAGATAAAAGTAGAAAATACTTAGAACATGAAGAAATTCATCTGTCTGTCTATCGACAGTGTCTTATGGAAGAACAAGACTCTAGGTACAATAAGGCAATAATGAATTTAATGAAAAAGCTACAGACATTCAGGTTGTAAGCTGAGCTGCTGTTGAAAGATAGTACATATTTTTGCCTGTATAGCAGAATTCTTTGGCTGAATGTCTATGAGTAGATTTCCATTGATAATAAATATAGAGGAAATTATTTATTGTAAATGGTAATTAGACTTTCCCCAGGCTATGAATCCAGCTGGTAGCAGATATTGAGTAATAACATAGGCATTATTTTTGACATTTTGTCTCCATGCAAAAAAAAATAAGAGGATGATAGGAGCTAAACTTTACATCTTTTGTTTAAAATACAGTAATATCACTGTAGGCATAAATTAATATTGGTGTATAATTTTACGTAATGACATGTATAAGATGGACTATAAGGTCACACTACAACTTTATATATGAAATAGAAAAATGACAGTCACAAAAACACACTAGTGCAAACTCTCTCAAATTTACCCAGGACTGCATTAGGATTACATGCAGGCTAACTAAGCAGTTTTTGCAGGATTTCAGCATCAGATTTTAACAAATTTGGAACTGATCCTCACAGGAAAAAAAAATTATACAGTTTATACTTGCAGTCATCACTCACATTCATCCGAGAGTTCTTCTGTTACCTCAAGCAATATGGAGCTATGCTTTTGTTATGAGAGGGTCTCGGTTTCATATACCCTCTTGCTATCAAATTATAGTGTCTAGAACAGTGACAATTGCAAAGACTTCAGAAACAATACATTCCTAGCCTATATGTTTTTAATTATATTTTCAAGTTTCGTTTGCTATTGGCAACTTGATGTTATTTTGATTTTGCTGAGGTGAAATATATGAGTTTCAAATATGGCTTTGAAATTGATTAGGAATTAATATGGCAGCATTACAGATACAGTAGATTTACTGCTTCTTTTGCAGTTCAGTGTAAACTCCCATGTGGAAAAACTATTGTGACCAGATTCAGAGTGACATGAGCAAAGTAGCTGATACTGGAGATAAGAGATCAGAGAAAAGGAGTCAAATAGGTAAAAGCAGAAAGGGGTTCTATCACAGTGAAAAAAAAATTATACCCACTCCGAAAACGAAAAACCCAGGAAGGAGTCACACAAAAGGTGAGATGTGGATGGATTATGAAAACAATGAAAAAAAGCCCCAAAAACCAAAAGCCAACCAAACAAATTTAAAAAGCTTTCAAGGCAGTTGGTACATTTAAAACATTTTCTATACCTCTTAGAAGAGCATTAACAAAATTAAATCTGGAATTGCCCAGCTGATACCTGCGCAGCCCAGACCCATGCTGCAGACATATGCTGCTTCTGGGGCAGGACTTACACTTAATTTTTGGGAGCAGGATTCTTGATGGCAGCAAACAGGACAGAAGGGCCTGGGAAGAGAGAATGTTCCCAGCGGGAAAGTTACACCTGTGGCTGGAAATGTAACATATGTTAGATATGTGGCTGCTTTCTCCTTCTATAGGAGCTGCATTGAGGGCACAATTTTTGGCACATTAAATACTCAACTATTATCAACTTACATGTAACTTTATCTACAGAGCAGGACTGCTGGTAAAAAAGACAACATTGAGTGTATGTATATATTATAAACAGGGGCTTTAAATTGCAGTAGTCAGTCTTGTGCTATCTAGTGTCTTCCACTATGTTTATCCTCAAAGTAAGCTATCTAAATATGAATGTGGCAGAGGGTTGCTACCATCTGAGATGCAATATTCTCACATAGTGGTCCTGCAAGGAGGTTCACAGGTGTTTATTGCTCTATCTATAGAAAAGGAGCAGCAGTTACCTTCCCACTGACAGACAGAAAAGAGTCAAACAAAATCACACTTCCAGTCCACCACTGGGGATTCAGAACTGTACTGTGCCCATGGAAAATATTAACAGTATCCTGCTGAGGGATCCCCAACATCCTTTTTTGCATGCTTACTTCCCTTTTGTAGATTTTGACTCTGCTTACTTGTTTCAGTGGCTATCATTCACATCTCATATTTAATTGGAAATGTTGTTTGACATCACAGTTTTCAAACTGAATATTTTCTTCAACTTTATTCATACTTCCCAAATCTCATTTTATACACTGAGATTCAGCAAAACTCAAATGTCTAATTAAAAATCAGTGTCTCAAATGATTTTGTATCTCATATATTCTCCACAAAACCTGGAAAACAGAGAGCACTTCTCAAACACATTATATCAATTATGGTGTTTATGTCACTTTGACTTTGGGGTGAACTGATGTAAACACAGAGAATTAAATCCTTCCAGCTTTCTAGATACCTGTATTAAGAACCAGAGTCATATTTTGGACTGACTTGTATCTTTGACAGCAATCTTCCTACTGTGCTCAGGAGCCATTTGTATTGTTCTTCAACTTTGTATCATATATCAGTGCATCAAGTAAGGTCCAGTTTGGAGCTGAAAGAATGAAAAGAAAAATATTCCACATAGGTACAGTTTTAGGTCTGGTCTTGTTCACATTCAAGTCAACAAATATTCAAGGTAAGCACTCAGCTTACATGAAAGCGAAACTATTTTGTGGTGCTATTACATTTCAAATAATCCAAAGTATCCAGATGTATTTCCAGCTTCAAAAATTAGGATATTTGCAGAGCAGCTGACACAGAATTTTTTAAAAAGTTCTATATATATTCTCAGTTAACAATGTGTCCATAAGTATTAAGTAGGATTTATTTTTCAAAGGGCAAAAGACATGATCTGTACCTTGAAGTTTGTTTTTTAATATGAATATTAGAATAAACAGTTCCAGGCATACATACTAAGACTGCAATATTGGATTGTAGAACAAGACATTCAGAAATATTTTCTCAAATACTTAACATGTAGTATCATATTAACATGGTGTGACTTCACATTGCATTTTTAACATTTATATATGCAAATGGTCATATTTACATGTGCACATGCCATTCACAATTTCAAATTAAAGGCAAATAAATGCTTTAGATTAAGGAGATTAGTTTGGTGTGTCTCACGGTTGACACACTTTCCACAGAGATCACTGAGACCCAAGTACTGGGCTGTTATCCGAAAAGACAGATGGCAATTTCCTTTTGATAAGAGTCCAGGTTTTTAGCAGCAAGGGAACCCTGAAGTAACCATTTTTCTTGTAGGGAAAGCATCTTTCAGAAGCCAGATAAATCATTCTAAAATAGACAAACACAGGAACCAAGAAACTAATCAATGTGAAATGAACTGTGTTGCAGCCCCTTTCTAAAAGTTTAGGAAGTGCTTTTCTGCTTTCATTCTTGCAACACATGGGAACTACTTCAGAAAACTAGAGAATACAGATAACTTTTTCAGTACTCATTCCTCTTTTATAAGTACCAATACAATTTATGATTATTAGAGATGCCAAATTTAATTTAGATGTTGTTTTTTAGAGTACATATGCATCATGCATGAAAGAAACAGTTTCAGATATTTTAAAGACTATGTAAACACAAAAGTAACTCAGAAAAAATCAGATAAAACCAAGTAAATCAGACAAAACCAAGATGCCTCTGTTTAACTGAAATCTTGTTCAATGTGTGACATCTTAAAAAGATCTGGAACATTTCAAACTTGTAAGTTATAAATGTGGACAGTCAGGAACCTACAAGACAGGAGTCTAGGGTCAGTCTGTAAGTACTGACCTACTGCTAAATTGGTCAGTAATCTGCATTTTGTAGTTATTTGCATTTAAAGATATTAAATATATTTAAATATATTCACTCTTTCTTTTTGTAAACATATAAGACCCAGCCTCAGACATGCTGACACCTTCAGTTTAGTTTATCTTGTAGGATTAGACCCAATGAGGATCCCTTTCTTTTAGTTTCCTCTCCTCTCTTTTCTATCTGTCACTAATAAAGCAGAAATTAAAGTGGCTAGGGTGATGTCTGCTCACTCTTAGCCTGTGCCCTGATGTGTTCTTCAGTATTCATGTCTCCATTAGTTTGGTCCAAGACACCTGCGAATGATGTCCGCTCTTGATTTGCTTTGCAACAGCTCTATAAGAAATATGCCCTTTTTATATTGCAAATTGTTATTGTAGTTTTCAGACTGGTTCACATTTGACCAGCAGCACCTTGTTTACAAAGACATTTCAAGAAATTTTGTGCATCCTCTTCTATCCATGTCATATTAAGACTCACATGAGCACTGCATACTTCCAATCACCTCAGGTCGCGTCGCTTTGCATTGAATCAAGTCATGTCGCATCAATGATACCACTATCAGTACTTATTTCTGATAGAAAATCCAGCATAGATTTAGACAGCAAATAGCTCAACCACAATAAATGCATATAATGAGCAGACTAAGTATCTGTGAGAACCAGATATTTTAAGTGTCTCTGTCAAGTCGGTGCTTTCAGACATTTCAATATCCTTGTCTCTGCACTGTATGCTGTACATAAATTTCTGATACATGTGCATATACTGAAATGTCTGTCTAAGCAGCCTATTTAGAACTCTTACCATCTACAACCATTTGCAAATGTAGACCTGTGCAGTTTTGAAATAAGCAGACATTGCTGGATGGGTCTAGATATTATAACTACATTGTACACTTTGTAGGTTGATCATATCACAACAGTGTACAAAAACTAAATGTTGACAGATTTAATTATTTTTTCATAATTTGGGATTTGCCTGCTGGGCGTGTTTGCAAATAGTTATGCATGATTAGGCTCTATGACAGCCATTTTATTAGACATTTTACCCTGATGTTCATTTACAAAAGTTAAATGTTGTAATTATCCTATTATGTAAACAAAAAAGGAAGACGGGAGGGAGGGAGGGAAAGATCAATGTTAAAAAAAAATCTAACTGATAAGTACAAAACCAGACAGAGTTTCCAAAATATTTGCTCATAACATCTATTTGGATTAAATTAACATCTTTTGGTTTATGTCTATTCTCCCTTGACTTTCTTGGGATCTGCATGTTCACAGGATTTTTCAAAATTTGACTTATTTTTACTTGAAATCCTAAAAATAAATTAAATTGGCAGAGCTCACTCACTCACAATTCTATAAGTGCTAAGAGGTGATCTTGTTGATTTTTATTATCAATTTGTTTAATTTGCTAGCGTATCTAGGTGCTTTCCCAGGATTCAATAGAAGCAGTCTTTCCAGCGTCTTTTTTAAAATTCCTTCAGGGACCATGAGATTTTATGTAAGTTCAGGGAGCTATTGACTGATACTAGATATATATAAATATTGAAAACAATTGGGAATGTAAGCATTAACTCTATGTAAAGAATTTGCCAGAAGAGCTAATGGGGACTTTCAGGGAAACTGCACTTCTGTCTCAATTCACACATGTTTAGAAACCAAGCATATGGGTATCTAGCTTCAAATCATCTGCTTCTATGTCACCAAGGTATTGAAAATACTTGAGTATTGTTGTTGCTAGATATGATTTCCAGTTACTGTTATGCAGTGGTGTGGTGAGTTAGCAAAGTCCACCCAGCCACTCACTCACTGCCTCAGTGGGATGGGGGAGGAAGCAGGGTGAGAACGCTTATGGGTCAGGATGGACTGCTTACCAATCAGTTGAGGGCAAAACAGATTCAACTTGGGGATAATTAGCTTTAATATAGTGCCAGTTAAGTGAGGAACAAACACAAGTATTAAAGCAACCTTTCTCCCCACTCTCCCAGGCTTCACTCCTTCACTCCTGACTTCTCTACCCACTCTCAATGGGGAGCTATAGTCAGTCCTTAATAGTTCCCCTCTCTTGCTCCTTTCTCTTCACACTTTTCCCCTGCTCCTGCCCGAGCACTCCACGGATCACAGTTCTCATCAGGAAATATCCATTCTCCTACTCTAGGGTCCTCCAAGGGCTATAGTGGGGACAATTTCACTGCTGTGAGACAACTCCTTCTCCTTTCTCTGACGTTGCTGTTCCCTTTGTTTCATTCACTCTGCTTTTTTTATCCTCCTCCTCTTCAGCTGTTCTACTACCGAAACCTTTCCATCTAAACCCAATAAAGATGATAATGCTAGTCACTGTAACAAAGAAGGTATCAGAATATCCTCAGAAGCCTATGCTCAGGATGAAACAGTCTTTTTCCTTAAGGTCCAGTGGCTACTACCCATAATCTGTCTCATGAGCCACTGAGAAAAAACGGGAATAAATGCCACTATATTTTTAATCTGTACTTCTCTCACCAGCTAAACACAATAAAATTCAGATAGGTTCTTGTCTAAAAATTCCTACAAAAGCACATGCCAGGCTGATAAAAAATTTCATTTCTGTGAATAAAATTTTCACATTTCTCATTATGGGTAGAAAAGAAAAATGTCATGTGTTTCTGACTGAGAACCATTGCTGAATTCTTCTCAACTCTTAGAGATATTTGTTTTCCCTTGAAAAGCATTGGTTTAAGCAAATAATCTCAGCAGCTAATCTAGTAGTGTGATGCTCCCTACAGAAGAGTTTGTCAGAGAACATAAGAGGCTGAGGATCTGTTGGTCCCTAATCAAATATAATACTTTTCTACACTAATTCCAACTCTGGAGATATCTAGAAATGTGATTTTTAACAGTCTTTCTGAAAAACACTAATACCATTTTAGAAAATGAAGTTATGCCCAAAGTTACTCTGCAATATGTCCTTCATATTCTCCATTGCTACATTCAGGTAGCAGCATGTCTTTACTCAGCCCCCTCCACAAGTGCTTTAGAAAACACAAGAGATCTATATACTGGCCCTGCATAAAGTGACTTTACCTTTCAGGTTACATGCCCACTTCTTCATGTGATGCTCTGGCATCCTGGAATGTCTTGACTTTTCACTAGTAAAACTGTTCAGGGTTTTTTTGTATTTGTTGAGTGAATGACATTATAATGACTAAAATTGGCTCTTTGATTTCCAGGCCAGGAGACTGAAAGTTCAGTAGGACATGCCTTTTACAAAGGAAAGTAAAATTACTGTGTAGGTTATCAAATCTGATCTTGTATTCAACAATAGATGAATGCTTGGTCAGTTTCTGACAACAAGTTCAATGAAATACTAAGTTAGTTTTCAAAATAAAGAGGAAGATGGTATTATTTCAAAAGAAAAAAATATTTGTGGCTCTCAAGAAAGCTGCTTGCAGCATCAACTCTAACATACTCTTCTTCAAATTGGTTTTTTTGAAGACTATGTCTTAACCATAAAAACTCTCACTTCGCATGGCACAGTTTTAGGATCTTGTAAGTAGTGCCTCTTTCACCCACCAGAATTTCTCAGATTAATTTTATTTGTGTGAATTCTGTTTGCTGCACTGGCAAGTCTTCTGCTTTTACTGACTTAAAGCAAACAATTTTCATATGCATTACCTTTAATAGTTCAGCTTTGGGAATTTGGAAAAATGTACTAAACCTACTCAGTCATTGAAGATTCTTCCTCACAAAATTTCCTTCCTCATATAATCACGTCATTAGCAGAGGCATCATTGAGAGGGCTGGCCTGTCACTTTAAACAAAGATTACTGTTACCTACTGTTATGGCTTGTGTTTTGAGTTGGAGAAGAGATTTGGGTGCTGGAATCAACAGCTCCAAATATCTCAGCCTTCCAAATTAAATCATTATTTAAATACATAAACAAAATGGAAAGAGCCCTTTGTGGGATTTTTCAGAATATAGTTCCAACATGCATTCTTAGGGATCCAACCTTCACTGAAAAATTGCATAAACCTCTCGAGTTAGAGATCTTATTTTTTAAATAAAAGGAAGATTCAATGTGTAATCTTGGTGTCCAGACATAATGAAACGAGATGTATTTCTTCATCCCCAGTTTGCACACAAGATAAAAGGAGTCAATTGAATAGAGTGTAACTTGCAGTCAACAGCTCCCCAACGCACTCAAAGAAAATGCATCCTCTCCTTTTTAATCAGACTTATGAATAGATAGGGGTGGTTTCATATGCACTTTGATGTCTCTTACCCTGTGATTTGGCCCATTTCCTGTATTTTTTCCTGGAACATGGCACTGTGCAGGGTACCTATGCATATCACAGCCTCTGCCGTCATTTTTAATAAGCAGCTTATCTCTATGATGCAACTAAAAGCAATCCTGAGTGTCTCTAGGGTTTGTTGTAATTAAATTTTATTGTTGTATTTGAAAATGTACATTTTTTGAAAACTGGTGCAAGAAAAATGGAAAAGAGATTCTAGAAGGTGATAGTCTGATTTTTAGAAGGTTTTAACCCTTTGTAGTTTCCAGATCCACAAAGCTTTTTTATGCTTCCCAAGCAGCTGTTCTTACACACCTCTGAAGCCCTGAATATAGCAGCTAGTACAGTTTATTAACTGATTTTGGGAAACTGTCCAGAGATTATCATTTATACCTGCAGTCAGATGCTGTAGGATCAGAGGTTCAGTAATTTTTGGGTTGCTAATAAGATTGTAGAAGGTCTTTTCTGAAAGTTTTACACTCTTGCTGCCACCCCTTTCTTCTCCAAGTATTTACAGCTATAAGGGAATTTCTTTAAGTCCCAGTGTTGCCAATGAAGTGCTGTGAAAAAAGGCAGTGTTTGCTAACTTCTGATTGGGACAATAAAGAAATGACACTGTTTTAAGCAGAAAACCAACCAGTTTACTTATATCGTTCTCTGGCGTTACACCGCCGTGCTTAGGCACCACCACCCAAATCACTGAAGGGTGCATCAGCTACCTTTGCACTCACACCTTTGTGCAGTCAGTGGAATTTCTTGCAGTCCGCATTCAGGGACTGAGCTTCACTTTGGTCATTGTACTGTCTCAGTTCTCTTCACAGCTCAGCTCATCAGGACTGCTAATCAAGCATGCATTCCAGTTTTCCCCTTTTGGGTTTTATTTCTGCTTGATTTTCTTGCCATGGGATGCTGCGAACAGCTTTTAGAGATTCGTATAACAATTTTTTCCAAATCAAAATATTTCCTCCAAACAATGTCATCTTTTCTGTCTGCCGTTGCTACTAATCTTTTTTTAGTTATTTACTTCACAATTTCTAGAGGGATTGGATATGCCCAAGGCACTCCTTTAAGCAACACTTTATATCAAGGTTGCATTTATAAATACTTCATGAGAGGCTAATGAATGATTAATAGATGTTTTAATGTATGACCAATCAATTGTAGATTTTGCGATGTCCAATAGACAAGTAGGTTTCTTATAAGCATAGATTATAACCATATCTGACATCTTCTATTGATGGGCTTCTAAACGTCTATAACATACACACTACTCATATCTGTAACATGCTTAAAACATCTACTAATCACTGATTAATTTTTTATAACCTATTTTGAAGCAGAGCCTGTCTATGGAGTATATCCCTTACTTCTGCTTGTGACTCTCCATTCCTAAAAAATAGATAATTTACTCGTCATCCTAGGACTTAGAACTCCTACTAATTTCAGCTCAAACATAAAACTTTTCTGAGTTAGCTCTAGCATTTTCATCTCAGTCTAAGAAAAAATGTCCCTAGACTGTTATGTCCCTCACACTTCTGGCTGCTCTACCCTGCTAATGCATATTTTGCAAGTCCTGCTATAATGCAATTATTCTTAGGATGCAAAGCCACTCTAAAATGTATTTTCAGCCTCTTGAAGTCAGTTGGATTGCTCTCAAGACAGCTGTCCCAAGTGATGATGGTTCTCAGCAAATTTTTTTTAACCGTCATGGCTGTGTGCTTGGTTCAAAGATTGTCCTTTCTCAGAAAAGGATAAGAAAATAGAAACTTCACAATAATCCAGTGGAAAAGCCATGTCCAAGACAACTTTTGATTCTGACAGAGGAACACACAGTTTGTATGCTTGATAAGCACAGGAGTTGATAGGAGTGTTCCTCTGTGGGTTTCCCCATGTCTCCTAAGGTAAAGCCATGACCATGCTCTATGCTTTGTGTGATGCATTCAGGTAGAATTGACTAAAGCAGGCAATACAAATTATTTCCTGAAAATTTATGAGTTCTGGAACTAATCATTCACATTTGAGAAGCAGCATGTTGCTTAGCATCATATTTTTCAAATGAATTTTGAATTTTTAGTTGATATTTACTGACCTCACTTACAAGGTTGAGTCTTCTACTGTGATTTATCTAGATACCGAGACCAATTATTTAATGATAAAAATTAAAAGGACTTGCAGATTTTTCTTGGGTTTGGGGTCATCAGTACAATAGTTTCTGTACTGAACATCCCCAAATAAACATTCCACTCCCAGTCAAGTCAAGTGCTAATCTTTCACTGACTACTCTTTACAGCAGTACTAAGCTGCTACACCTGTGGCATTAGCAACTTGAGCCTAAAGAAACACATCAAGCATAACTCAATCAAAAAAAAAGGAGAGAGAATATAGAGTCAGAAAAGGGAATTTTATTCTTCAACATCAACACTGAATTTCCTCTTCTTTTATTAAAACTACTCATTTCAGAGCCCCAGAAGCAAGAACCCCTCAAACTTGAGCTCTTGGAGCAGACTTTTTTTACGCACAATTAAGTGGGTGAAAAACACTAAAATAACATAAACCTTACTGGGCTTTCATGTTATTTCACTTTCAGATTACCCAGTTAGTATTATATGTTTATCATGGGTTTTTATAATTAAATTTTATTTCTTTTTTTTCAGCTGGTTAATAATCCACTAGCAAGTCAAGCAGCAGCAGCTGCAGCAGCAGCAGCCATGGGCTCAATAGCAAACTCCCAGGCCTTCGGAAACGCCCTCTCCAGTCTTCAGGGGGTCACAGGCCAACTCGTCACTAATGCACAAGGACAGGTGAGTAGAAGATGGAGCAAACAGTGAATTCTGATGGCAGGCTGATCTTGGGACAAAAATCAGTTCCGCTTGTGTGACAGCAATTTAAAAGTGCACATGTTGAAGATAAATAAATATTGATTTGCCAGACAAGGTAAGAAATGGAAAGTCTGAGAAGGGGGAAGTTAGGCACTCTTAAAGAGTGTTTTCAGGCTAGAAAAGGCTAAGGGCTCATTTTGTTTCAGCCCTTTAAAAATATTGCAGTAGTGCAATACCGTGGTATTTTTAAAATCCAGCAACCCTGTGATTTTGAACAAAAATACCACCTGTCTTCTTCCACTTACATACGGCAAATAATGGACACCTTTACTGAAGTAGTACTGTGCTTCACTTTTTTGCATTTCTGTGACATTTCTGTATTACATCATTTCTTAAAAGGCATTAAATGTTTCTAGTGAAGGAAAATAAATTGTAATGAAGTATCAGGGATGGAGTTATCTGAGTGGCTTCCTCCTTTGTTTGTTAGCTATGTTAAGCAATATGCAATGAATATGCCAGCCTGTAAATGCAAATTTGGAAGATTATTTTGGTTTAAAGAAAATTTTCTGAACAGGGACTGGAACATTGTTTAAGAGTTAGTGTGTCTAAGAGAGAGATTGTGCATTACCTACATTTTGAAGCTGTTTATTTGTTAAAACCATTTCAGTTTCAGTCTTAATATGATGCAGAAACATGCGCATCTGAATACATATATGTAAAAATAATTCCTTTGATACATCATATTTAAGTGGCTTTCAAATTGTTACCACTTTAATTCTTTATTGCATTTATTAGGACTAAAATTAACACAATGCCACATTTCTCTGCAACAAATCTGTCAATATAACTGGTAACTGAGTAATTTGAATGTCATTATTCTAAATTCTATAAATTAGGTATACCCACATGTGATACCCACAGTGTTTAAGTGGATGTTAGGCCCTGAAAAACATTTATTGAAATGGTGCAGCTTGGATGATATGTGAATCTAAAGTTTGGTTTCTACTCTTAATGTTTACTAGTGAGAAGAAAAATAAGTAAGAGCAGCTTTTCTCCTGGTAATTTTCTACTAGTTAACTGGAACAAGAGTGAGGTTTTTTATTTTGGCCCATTAAAAATAAAATTCAACACTTTCTAGGACCTCCCCTGTGTTTTTTTTTAAAGAGGACATATAAACAAAGATGCCTCCTCAGCTTCACTACCACCATCCAAGTCCCAGGGAAAAAAAATGCTGACCTTGTTATATTTACTGGGTGGGTGCAGAATTGTTCCATCACTACCCCGAGGGTTGAACGATGGAGCTTGTCAAAGTGAGGCCTTATCTAATGAATCATCTTATCGCAGGTGCACACCACACATATTAAAGGAGGATTGTATGAACAATGTGCCCTCTACAATAACCTTTCAATGTCTACTTTAACCCTTGTTTCAATCCCTTTTCATCACAGGATCATTTTATGCAGCCAGCTTTAAATGGAGGCTCTCAAAAGCCTATTAAGATTTCTGGGAGGGATGGGGTATTGGTTTGGGAGAAAAGTTGGTTATAATACCTATAAGTCATAGTCAGATCAGCTCCAACAGAGAAGCCTATTTGTTTCTATCTCCTCTGTGCTCCAGAAGTGGTTCACAGTTACCACTTACATATGAGGCACCTGACACCAAAGATGTTCACCGTAAGAGCTGAAGTTATGAATGTAGACTAATTTCTTTATAGCTTTTCCTTTGCATGTTCACAGAAAACATAATCTATGTGTGACCATTCATTGTATCCTTAAAAAAAACACTACTAAGAAGATATCTCTGAATGAAAGTTTCACTTAGGCTGAGTCTGTTTATTCCAGACATGATATAACGTCCAATAATTCCACAGGTTGCAGAGAAAGAGAAAGGAAAGGAAGAATCTTCCCAATTGTCAGAAGAAAATTACAGCATCTAGCTATCTGCCTAGGTCTTTTAAATAAGGGGTGTCTTTTTATTACTTGTTTTTGCAAATGTTCCTTGGTTTACAATCAGTACTGCAGACCTTGCCACAACATAGATAAATATTGATAGTAAGTGTGTAATATAGCACACAGTTTTATAATATTCAGCATAAACTCATATTACTTAGAGACCACTTCTCTGGTGGCCTTAAAACAGGACTATTCAGTATCACTTACCTACATTCC
The DNA here is from genome assembly GCA_013397155.1 of Irena cyanogastra. Classification (NCBI taxonomy): domain Eukaryota; kingdom Metazoa; phylum Chordata; class Aves; order Passeriformes; family Irenidae; genus Irena; species Irena cyanogastra. The sequence goes on along the minus strand of VWZV01004331.1, from coordinate 13,040 downwards.
AGAAATTAAATTACATTCCTTTCAAATTAATAGAATTACAGCACCTAACAAAGAACTACGAGATGTTTCTTCTAAACTGGGAGCATAAATGAAAAATAATTTGAAATGCTCCATTTCTGAATAATCTGCTTGGAGTTACTAAAGAGACAGATTTGCACCACATGTTAAGAATCTGCCCTTTGAAAATTGCCCCTTTCAATGAATCACAAGCGTGATACCCAAAATTCACTCCTGAAAACATCAAGCTGAATGACTTACTAGAATGTTGGTACGTGCAATCTTTGTAATTACATGCTGTTTCTGTAACAGAAATTCAGGGCTTGTAAATGTCCATCTGTCTAGCTAAATATATGGTGATCAGTAATCCCTGGAGACATTAAGCTCTAGGTCAAATCCAAGATCCTATGCCAAATTTAAGGGAAATGATCCTTTAAATGACATATGGCATGGCCTTAATTCCCAATAGTCTAGGAGTTCTTACAATTACAATAAGAAAATCATATATACTAACAGTAATTTCTATAACTTTTTTTATTTATTTAATTATTGAATTCACAGTTATGGCATGTTTATTTATTTTTCATCTTTTGCTTTGGACAGTAATATGAACTGTAACACCAGAGCTTCCTAAGACCAAGCCAAGAGATCTAATCCATTGAAAATATGTGATTAGATCACCTGATTAATTTGATATAGTACACATAGAGGACTCTAAATCGAATTTTCATTTTCAGAGGCATATTATGAAGAGCTATTGGCCCATGTAACACTGCTTGCATTCTGTTTGCCCTCAGCACTTTCCAGGAAGTGTTTGCAGCATTGGGCTTTCATATCTTAAATTTCAAGGCCAGGGCAGCAGGTTTGCCAGACTGTACCCTGTCAGTAGATTTCAAAGAGAGACTGTCTACCTATTCAGCTTCAGCCTGCCTTACAGTAGGATCCTAGTGCCATTGCTGCCCTTGGATTCTTCAGAGGTTTAAATCAATATATCTCTTTTTTATGCTGGTTTTGCAAATGAAATAAAAAATCAGGAGTTTTGTGCTGGTTTTGCTATGTTTATTAAATGTGTGAAAAGTGTCCTTTGACAGTTGTCATAATATTTGTAAGGAAATAAGCCATAGAAATATGAAAGCAAGGTTGATGAGTACGGTTTCTTAATTATCATCAGTTGCATTCATATATGTCTCCTGACTTCTGCAGGACCAAATACATTTTGACTGTGGGTACTGAGTAAGTTTAGTTTCTATTTTGGAAAGGTGGGAGTTGTCTAACAGGAGAAAAATACCACTAAATTCAGTAGTTGCAAAATAACATTTTACCATAAAAGAAAAGAGTAGCCTGATAAGAGTTGACATGATGAACTGTCTTATGGATAAAGAGGGCAATAGTCTGTTTCCTGGGAGATTAAAAGGAAAGTCTAAGTATGTGTAGTGTAATTGTATTGTCCACACTTTAATTGAATAGTGAATTAATTGGGATTGTTTCATTAAAATCTAAGAATGCCCCTGAAATAACTCAGGCTTCATTGTGCCCATGCCTTGCTCTTTAGATATGAAAACCTGTATAAGAAAAATCTTAAGTACAGGTCCACCCTGGTACTTAACAAAAAAAAAAAACCAACCTAATTTTTGAGTGTTGTAGTCCACAAGTAGCTCAGGAAACTAAATAGAGAGGCATTGTTGATCCAATTAGATAATAGGAGTACTTTGGTTCTCATTATTCTGATGAGAGGGTACACATTTGCTCTTTGAGCTTCTTGATGGTAAACGGTGCTAATGAGGCCTGATGGATTCCCTGCTCCTAACAAGCCTCTCAGCAGTGCGAGTGATTACAATGGAGATAGATTTGATGGGATGCGCTCCCTTTTGTAGTGTCTCAGCTGCTGACACTCTGCGACATAATCAGGTCACAGAGCCGGTCACAGCCATCAGCAAAAGCCATAGCTCTATTCCTCATTATTAAAGTGCATTATTCAGTTCCAGGCCTTCACAATACTGCCAAGGGCCTTTTTTTCTTCCCCTTTTTTTGTTAAGCATCAGTTCTCAAATACAAGAGTTAATAAAATCATCAGCTAAAGAACTAGTAAATTAAAGAAATGGAAATAAAGTGCTCCCTTTCAAATTCATTGAAGGATCACAATTAAATAAGCAGGGAATTTCTCATCACCACACACTGTACAGTACAATGTAATATGTCATGTGCAATAACAACAGGGATAGGATTTTGAAAAATAACATTGTCCTCATTGTGGACTGGCTTGGAAAGTGCTGAAGTATCTTTTATGGTAAGGAAATTTCTGTCATCCCAACTATTACATGTCTATGTGTAGATACTGTTATTTTCACTGCTTTCTGTAGCTACTTTTTTTTCTGAAGTGAGAACAGTTGTTTGCAAACTAAGTTTATGATTCTAAGCAGCACAGCTGTCTTGTCTTAGTTTAAGTGGCCAAGGCCACAATCTGAAAAACATTCAATAAGCCACAGTACTAGAACCTCTTTGTTCCCATAGACAAGGTCATTACTTTCTTTTGGAGAGTGAGGTAATTATAAAAGGGCATGGAAAAAGGTGTTTGTAGCATTTTCTTTCTATTCTGATGACGTTCATCTCGGGCTATCCCCATTCCAAAAGAAAATACTCTTTTAAAATCTAAGGCACAGTTTAATGCGGTTTAATTAAACAGGTGAGAAAGAAATTGTGGAAAGCTGGAATTTATTTGTTTGTTAGTTAGTTAGTTAGTTATGAACTTTTTGTTATGGTTTTGTTTCCACTAAATAGAAATAAGATATTCCAATACTGAAATGTATACCTTTACAGGGATTTAAACCGTTTCTGTTAAATCCCTGTATATGTATTAAGTGACAATAGTATAATTTTGTGCACAGATAACACCGAAGGATCTAATACATTGGGTGGGTTTTTTTCTTGTTGTTGGGGGTTTTTTTGTTTGGTTTTTGGTCGGGGGAGAGTTTTGCAGGTTTTTTCTGTTGGTCTTGTTCAACTCCACAATTTTTCCTCCATTTTCCTTCTGGTAGAGTATGCTATGATGAGCAAATGAGTATGTATACAGAAAATTGCTTATAGGGCTTTCAGTTCTCTAGAACCAAAGATGTAAGAACTTTTCAATATCCACAGTTTAAAGTTCAGAGCAATTAGCAGTCATCTCCAAGAAATGTGTAGAGACTGCTATGTGACCTAGTTTTCTTTTCAATACTAGCCAAGAAAATTGGCAGCTATCACTGGGACAGCAAGTTGCGACTCCTCCTACACTTAAAAGGAGGGTGTTGATTGTTGGGGTTTTTTTGTTGTTTGGGTTTTTAAAATTCTTCCAGAAGTTCTAGGAGGCTCAAAGTCCTGTGATGTGTAAGAATCTTAGAGTCCTCCTGAATATGTGCAATTCATACAGTTCTTCAGGTGTTCAATGTTCATTAGTCTTATCTCTTAACCTTCTTTTCTTTTGCTTGTTATCACTTCTATATCTCTTTCAGCTATGCAGCTTTAATACATGGGAACCACTTATATTTTAGCCCTCACAACATCCAAATGTTCACAAAATTCTTAACAAAAATTGTTTAAGTAGTGATTACTAACAATATTTTCCTAGGGGTAATACCTAAAGAAACCTGAGTTGGTGGTATCAGAATGGCATATATTAAGGATATTTCATTAAAGATCTGAGAAATTAAAAGAGACACATTTTGAGGGAGATGCTAGAGGGAGGGATTGTAACAGTCTAATAATACTAGCATTTTAGAACATTCCTTGGAAAACTCTTTACCAGGAGGATCTGTTTTGACAGACATTCATATTAATGTATTGAATTTCTGCTGGGTGGAGTCTGACTGCCTGTTTTCTCTCTCAAAGTTTCACTGTGCTGAATACATGCAGTTTTGCCGTTTGCAGGAAGAAAAGCTAAAAGAGGAAAGGTCAGTTGTAAGGGAAGATTTTTTTTCCATTGGTTTCCCTCCCCACAGCTATATGTGGAGGAGGGTGTTTGTTTAATTACCTCCCATGTGAATTTGAATCAAAAGACAAATAATTCTTTTAACATATTTTTGCTGACTGTGTCTTTATTTTGCTGTACTATTTCTCTAATATCAATTGTGTCCACAGTGGCATAAATGTAAAAATGCATGGACCAAGCTCTCCAGTCATGCAAATTGGTTGTTTCATGAACTGGAAATGGACTAAGACAGAGTGAGTCTGACTTAAACCAAGAGCTGACTAGCATTTTTTATCTATTTTAGCCAGTGATCACTGAGAAATGGAAAGGATAATTGTGTAATGAAACTTCTATCAGGCTTGGAAATTATCCACATCTATCCAGAGGAGCCACTGAAATTTCTTTTATCTAACTTGCAAGAAATCTTACTTTTGGTACTAAATTTCACACTTCAGATTGTAGCCTCTTGCCTGGATTTCTGCCTAAGGTACTGTGTCTTGGACATAGATCTTTTCAGAGGTTCCCAAGTCTTATTTTCAAAAGCAACTTTCATACCTGTAAAAGCCTGAGTTTCCTTCAATCAGAGTTACAAGACTAAGTGCTTGAAGGCATGTCTATGCCCTGTAACAGAGCATTGCAAGCAAATTGCCAGAGACAGTTCATTTATATGTGCATGTCTCAGTGCTGCACTAGCACAGATTGAAGGAGCCAAAACTCTTGGCAGTATGTTGTTATGGCTGGACTAATTAATTCTACTTCTCAACAAGGTGACACAGGATCTAGTTCATTAGTTATTAGCTCTGGGGTCTTGCTAACACACTGTGTTATGTGGAGTAAATATGCTTTGAAGAGACTCTTAAAGGCCTGAAGCATTTAGGCACTTTTGAAAATGTTACTATTCTACATTAATTATTTCAAGTCAGAAGTACTGGACATAACTGTCTTTTTTTTCACTGCCTTGTTAATTATTTTTGCATGGAGGAGAAAACCAAACTTACTACTAGTTCAACCTTAGTACCATCTTCATGAAAGATAACTAATAAAAAAGAAGAACCTACCATTCCTATAATCTGTCCATCTTAGCATCATGAGGTGGTTATAAGCATGAAAAATTTTCCTTGTTATCACCAGTGACATACAACACAGTCAATGAAGTCCTTCTGCTCTACAGAGGTTCTTACACTGCTCTGCTTATCATCATATCTTATCACCTTTCAGTAAAGCATTAAGAAACATGACTAGTGATAGTCACAAATTGGTCTTCCTCTCAGCAGAAACTTGTAGAATAGTGCATTGCATGTTTGGTAAGGGCATTTGGCTTTGTCTGTCTTTGTTCAGATTTTTTTTATTTGACTTTTAAAGTTTTGGTTTTGTTTAGCTTTTAAAATCTTTATGAAGGGATTTCTTAGAGATGCATAATGCTTATATTTGCATCAGAGAAAGGCAGACAATAAGAAATGTATTAACTTTTGCAGCAGAATGTGGTGAAGTCAAAGATAATAAACACAGGAATGTTCCCCAATTGCTGTTGGAATCCATTCCAAGTCCTTGACCTTCCCCTTAGAGCAAACTTTGCTGTGCACAGAGAAGGTTTGACCCTTGTTACCCTGGAAGACTGAATTTGGTAATCATAGATTTCATCCATGAGCTTTAGCTAGCCGTTTAGATTCCTGGGAAGCAGACCACAGAAGAACGTGAAGAAAAAGACTGAAGTTTTCCTAAGTACACTGAAAACTCTTGAAACATGATGTAAGCAAAGCAGTGGACAAAGTTGATGCATGAAGGTGGTACCAAGAAAAACGTTTTCTGTGCTACTGATGTTTCCCAAAGAGTAGAAGTGCTTGGAAATATTGCATCAGTTCAAAAGGTGACAAACTTCAGAAAAATTTGAGGCCACAATATTGTCTGAACAGAGATGATGGAAGTACTCCTGTATGAGACTTGCATCAGAGTGGAATCTAAGACTATTCTTAATTCTGGACTTCTTCTTATGAGGGAGTGCTATGCAGGGTGGGTTATAGAGAGACTGTAGGAAAGCAGAGGCAATAGTGGACCAAGTCTGAGAATTTGAGTTATCTTTCTAAATGTGCTTCATCATTTCTGAAAAAACTCAGATCATAGTTCTTTGTGTAATGGTGTTTAGTCTTATTTAGATTTTATCTAACTTATCCTGTGTGTAGTATAAGCTTTATCCTTGTGTCAGAATTTTACAGTCTACTCAATTGGCCTTGATAATCAGAATAAACAAAACAAAAGGTGCTTGTTTGGGCAAAGGGACAAAGAAGCCAGATCACTCTGTCAAAAGTGCAATTAATGCAAAATGCTAAATATTTTTGGTCCTTGATTCACTGATAGAGCACTCCTGCTGTTTTGGAGAGGTTTGGAATTTCTTAAAAGTTACAAGTCTTCATGCATAAATGAAGTCCATTGTCTTTCTTATTGAACTGCAGTCTTGACATTTGTATGTGTATGTCTTAAAGATACAGGTGAGGAAAGATTTGGTACTCCCATGTTTGCTGTGCAGTCAGTATTTGTTTGAAATCTGAAAGGGTGAGGAGTCCAGATATTTTACCAATATCTTCTGAAGAATTTGAAAGTGAAGAAATATGTCTTCCCCAAGTAGTGTTAACATAATGAGGAGAATATTGCAGAAATACTTGATTGACTCATTTGGTAGTAAGCCATCCACTTAAATATATTCATGCAGCATTCACAGTAATAACCAGCCAGATGCAGATCCATAACTTCTGCATGCAAGCTTCCAAATCCCACAATGAGCTGGAACTGTCCTGTAAGAGGAGGTACTCTCTGTCTTCTGATTTGCATCTAGATTATTGCAAAGAATTGTATTATCCTTCTTCTATGCGTTGATCTGTGAACAGTGACAGGGAAAGTTCAAGCAGAAAAAAAACCACTTAACCATCCATGGACAGTTGATCTATTTTTTCTGAAGTATATCTCAGTTTGTCATTTTTTTTTTATATGCTGACAGTGGTAGGCTTCAGTATGTATACATGCAAATGGCCCAGATATCAAAAGGAAAAAAAAGGACTTTGAAATATCTATGCCAATGTATTAAATATATATGATTTTAAAAGTACCTTTTTCACTTAAACTTCTTTCTTTGCACATTAATTAAATATTATCTCTAGGATAAGTATCTCTCATAGAAGACTAATGTATTATTGTCACATAGTAATGGAAGAAAATGACAGAATCTCTTTTCTTAAGTGCAAAGAAGGATTTATTAATGTAAAGAAAACACTCATAGCCCTTGAGCAACTCTGTTTCTGCTTCATAGAGAACCTTTGCTAGACTTTCCACATGTCTATCTTCATGCTAGAGATTCAAGAAAGCAATACATATATCCTGCCAGCTTAAAAATCAATCCTCTTGTCAGGGGATAATTTAATATCAAGACACGATGTACCCAATATCCAAATATACATTCATTTTCATGTTTGAAGTATCAAATCCTCTGACATAGCCAAGTTTCAAAATAAATGGTTTGTTTTAGAGGTTGGATATGTCATATTAGCATTCACCCAGCAGATAGAGAAATAGATCAGAGAGTGATCAGGACATCAGGGAGACAGTTTAGAGAGAGATGAGAGGTAGGTACACCTTGCAGTGTTAAAAAAAACTAGCTAGTTAGCAAGAAAGAAATTGTATAAATAGGTCACTGCAGCCCAACTGAAAAGAAGTTTAATTTTAACTTGTTAGTCATCATCTCCAGAGGCCTAATCCACTCCCTTCTTTGTGGGCTGTTCATTTAGCTATGTTTTGATAGCACATATAGACAGACTCAAAGAAAAAACATGGTATCAGACTCATGCACTGAACTAGCTTTAAGGGGGAATCAGCACCATTTGCCATGCTTAAATTTCCTTCTTTCCTTCTCAATTCTTCTTATTAGCCTTAATTTGTTCTCATTTGTTCTGGTTTTGCTCTTCTGGTTTCTTCCGTAAGTGGAAGCATAAACCCACGTGGAAACAAGAGCATGGGTGAACGGGTGTCTGGTGCCAATGTCAATGACATACCCCAAGGTCTTCAGCTCTCTAGTTTCTGTTCTGCTTCCTCTACCATTTTCTTTTCCTGACAATAGTTATTTGCCTCACTATGTATCTGAGATTAAGTTAGTTAAACATGGGTCTTTAGTCCCATTTCAGACGGCACAATACTACTCTGTGTATCCCATGGTCAATCCAGAAAAATGTTCTTCCCTCTGTGTCTTATTGCCATATTCTGACAAAATCCTAAAACCTTTCAAATAGAGCAGATATCGATATTCTTTTCAACTGAACTGCTTTCCACTTATATGAACACATGTATATGTGTGTGTATACACATACTCAGGTGAGTGTATGCTTACCTGGAAATTTGTGCTCATCTCCTCAGAAGAGATACAAGTACCCATACGGAAACGAGATTCTAGATAGTTTAATTACCTCTTGAGCCATGTTTCTGTCTTTGGGGTCATTTGACCCTTTATTCTGGTGACAAATGAAAATAAACTAAACCTTCTCCTCTTGGTAGGGAAGATGATGTGCTCCTCTTTTTTAGCTCAGATCTGTCTCAAGTGTAATTTTAGATGTGTGTAATCATGACTGTACAGAGGCCACAATTGTCTGCATTCTATTAATTTATTCCCTATATTAATATATGAGGAATAAAACTAGGCCTGTATTTTTTCTAGGGGTTTGAATTCCCACAAAAAAATGTAAGTACTCTTGAATGACTGCAAAGTGAGAGTTAAGATATTGGATGTTAACACTCTACCCTTTCACTACTAGCAGGTACTATGTAAACTGGTTCTATTGATAGCTTTGCACAAGAGATCAGAGTGAAGTAATTAGAAATTCAAGAAAATTGAAGTTGTTTAATAGAATTGCAGGGAAAATATTTCCCAATGTATGCCCACAGGATGGCATGGTCTGCATGTTTCCTGATGTCTATCACGTTGATGAATATCGCCTCCGCAGACCCCTCCAAAATGCTGGGAGGTGGCTTTCATTTTTAGGTATTTAAATTACATCTTCTGGGATCTGCACTATATATCTCTTAATTTTAATTGTACAGATACGGAGGTATTGGTTTTGTATTTACAGTCTCTTAAAATTATTATTAGCAACTACAATGCATCACTCTGCATGTTTAGATCTATATGTTGCTGTCCTGGTTAGTCTTTTTATACCCAGGAGAATGTGTCTCATTTCCCTCATAGAAGAGAATCACCTATCTTTGATGTCAAGTAGACACACGAATTTGGAAACAGTTGTTGTTTATGTCCATTGTTGAAACACACTCCTTTAGCTAAATTAGAAAGTTTAGCAACCATTGAACACAGAGGTTAGATAAATCGTAGTGTCATCACCTTTGAATGAGATTAGCATGTAATTGATATTAGCAAAAAGCACCGCATTCTTTTCTACCACATCTGAGAATTTTTGCCACAACAGTCAAGACAAAAACAATCTGCCCAGAGACTGAGATTAAATATTTAATGACTGCTTAGAAAAAATAAGGTCTTGAATTTAATTTTTTGTTCACAAAGGTCCAAAGAGACTAACTGATTCTCAGTTCACCAGATACAGAAAGGCATAGGAAACCCTGATTCTCATCTGTGAGGTCTTAAGAGCTGATTGATTATGTTCTGAAACTGCTATCACAAACTATGTTTTTGTAAGAGTATAAGGGAGGTCATGGAAATGAGTAAAAAACAAAATCTTGACAAGCTTTTTGCCAGCTTCTCAGGGTAATTATTTAAAATCTTAATATTAGACTACTGACCTAAAAATACTGTTAGTAATACACAGAAGCATTTGTCTGTTCAGATAGGTTCATGGTTCTGTATGATGATGGATACTTAAAGCTTTGCTTACATGGAAGTCCTAAACCAACAACATATTACACATTGTATCATGAGTAAAAATATCACAAGTAAATATGCTACAACAAAAGATTTCTTTTCTGAATAGAAATAAAAACCTATCTGTTAAATATTACTAAGCTGAGCTCAAATTTTCACAGCCTGATCCATCAATGGAAAGGGCCCCTCCAAAGGAGCACTTAATGTGGCAAGTTGTACCCTTGCCTTTTATTTCTCCTTAAAATGCAGTGAAAAGAGGGAACAAACATGCATGATGCATTCCTGATTCACTAAATCACTGTGGTCTCTGGCAAGAGCACAAATGTAAAAATGTTTGAATCGGCCTCATACTAGCAAACAAATGATTCAAAAGGAGACCTCAAAGAACACAGAGTGAGGGGAGATAAATGAGTACCATGTCAAGAAAGCAATTTCTCACTGAGTTTGCACAGAATGGAAATTTTACTTCCAAGAGATGGTTAGGGAATCTTTCTAATAAATCTTCAGTCCACAGTCATTGCTGTGTCTTTTTTTAAACTTACTTTTTAAGAGCGGTATAAGTTATACCCTCCCCAGTGAAATGTGTCAAGATATTACAAGTCAAGTTGAAGGAATTTAAGTGAATCATCTCTATCTCTGTGTTTATATTTGTAATAGACAAGGATGGTCAAACAGATTTCATTTTGTGCATGTGTTGAACATCTTTCCAACCAGTGAGGTCTTCTCAAAGCCTTTTATTATTTTAATAGTAACTCACAAAAGAAAACATAAAGTTGAGTCTTATTCCTGGAAAAAGTGTCAATGATTTAATTTTAATTTTAGGAATTTTTTAAAAATTATTTTATCCTCCTTTTTTGTACTGCTGAGATTGAGATGGTCAATAAAAAGACAACTTGTTTTCCAAATGACCTAGAGACTGTAGGTCAATTTTAGAATTGACTGCTTAGCAGAGCACTCCGTCTCTTTAGACTCCTGATTTGAATTCCTTTTCCCTAATTTTAACCGCGTGAAAGGCAGCTAGGCTGCATCCAATCAAGCCAGCTGTTAGTGTTTTCTGTCATCACTGAAACAAATAGACACTCTCAAAAAATAAAACATAGGACCAAATCTAAGGCAAGCATTTTAAGCTTCAATGAATTATCTTGCAGGGATTTTTCACTCTCTACATCAAATAGAGAGAGTCGTGAATGACAGTCTACAACTGGATTTCTAATGCTAGATGTCTAACATTACATTAATTCCATGCTTGCAATATCACACAGTAGTTATTTTTAATGACATTTGAGTCCTTTTGGTAATGTTATCCTTAAGCCCACTATTGCAGTCGCAGTAGTTTTAACTCAGATCCTGGGAGCAGCTGAGGATGGATATGCAGAATTTTGTACTGGCTGACCTGCCTTATTTTTTGAATGATTCTAGAGGAATTCTTTTTTTTTTTTTCCCTCCTGTTTTGCTTGCCTGCGTCTTTGTGTTTCCCAAATAAATAGACACCAAGGTAATGGTACCTATCTGAATTATTTAAAGCATACTTAACTTTACTGATACTTCAACTAAGTGATGGTTTGCAATGTGAAGGAGAGGATCTTTCTGTTGAGTGTTTTTTCTTTCAAGTAAGATCAAGTATTGCATCTGCAGGATGACGTTATTTAAAAAACAGTTGTGCATAAATGAAAACTTTACATCTCTGAGGTTCTCCTAGATTAAAAAACCTTTTGAATCCATAGAAGGCAGGAAGATGTCTCTCCTTTTGACAGATTTCTTTTTACATTTCTCTGGCCATTTACCCTCCTGTTTTGGTTAGTACAGAAAAGGGATACAAATAAATCTTCAGACCAGAGACCAACATAAATGTATTTCCAGCACAGCTCCAACCATTAGATGTCACAAATGCCATGAAAGAGTCTCATCATGTAAGAATTTTTGTCCTAAAAAGTAATCCAAACTACACCATCATAATTATTGCCAGTTTTACCAAAATGCTTGGTTTTACTCCTAGATATTATGTATGCTTAGAGGGGGAGGCATATCTTCTGACTTGAATTCAAATGTTCTGCGTTTGTTTAAAAATGCAACTTGATTGTTTTTCATGGAGTTCTCCTGATTTGTTACCATCAGAGAGTGTGCCTTATTCTGTGTTGTGGATGGGGTCATTACTACCAAACTCCATGAGAAACAAGTGTCCTTTTTACCCAGGACTTGACCCACTGTGCTTCAACGTTTTCCATAGGACTTGCACTGAGCCTATGGGATACAATGTAAGTTTTTCAGTACAGTGTCACTTTTATAGCAACTCAGAGAAAGAAGTTTCCGCCTCTCCAGCCACTGTTTTGCATGACAGCTGTAGCGTCTTGTCAATTAACTCTCTTAATTTTCTGTTTCTTCTCTATAACCTTTTGGTCTTGCCTGCTGCACACCACTGTTTATTCAAAGCATTGGGTTTATATGAACTTTCTGCAAAATCATCCCCTTGGAAGGGAAGATATGTGATAAGAAGTTTCAATACTTGTGCTTTTTTTTTCTTTGTTATCTCTTGTGGCTCACAGTAGAACCTGAATAATCATAAAATTGTACCATAAGTTTGTGTTTTGTATGATGAACGTCTTTAAAAGGAAAAAAAAAAGACCAGACCACTCTCTACCTGACTGTATCTTAAAAAAAAGGAAAACAAACAAATAAAAAAACCCCAACAACCAAAAAAAACATGGTTATCATGAATAAGAGCAAACTGTTCATCTCTTAAAATAAAAGGTGGTGCAACTTTTTTAGGTATAAGCTCATGAACATAATGCTAAAGCATTATGGTTGTGAGAAATAAGAAATCCTGTGGTCTCCCCCTAAAGAACATTAAAAAACATTACTGACAGGAAATTGAAAAAGTAATATATGTCTGAATGAATATGACAACTTTTTTCTGATAGAAAAGATAGATAAATGTCACATACAAGTTTCAAAATGCATTTAATTTTGCCACCACAATGGATATTCTCTTCATAAAATATATATGAATAAGGTTTGAATCATAAAACTTGACTGTGATAAACAAATGCATATTTGATAACTTTTTTTTTTTTTGAGATGCTGATTCCTTTTTCGAGGTTATTTGTTGTTTACACACCTTTACATTTTCATTTCTGAGTGAAGCAGCCTGGTTGACAAATCTTGTGCACATTTAGCCTGGAAAAACTTTCTTTTTAACCTGAGAAACGGATTTTGGGTTTGGGGTTTTTTTGT